>JAUTBT010034921.1:0-18210 GCA_032361225.1 Lepetodrilus schrolli
CACACACACACACACACACACACACACACACACACACACACACACACACACACACACACACACACACACACATCCACTCAGCTACTGTAACCGAATTCAGTGGATCATTGTACATTCAAGTAACCTACTCACGGTACATAATTAGTACCTATGTTACACGACACGTTACAGATGAAATACATGTTAAAACTAGGACTCTCAGTAAGTAGGACATTCTTTGAACAAGGTACTCTTCAGACTGTCGTATACTCCAGCGAATTGGGTTTCTGCTCGTTTGAAAACATCTGTGTTCTGTGTAACGACCATCTGGAGCAGTCTCTCGATGCTATCTAAACGTCTGTTGACGCCATCGGGGCTATCTCTTTGGGATTCTAGTTGCTTGATCCTTTTCGTATTTCTACTCTGGAACTCGGTAACCAAATCTAATCTGTTGCAGGTTTTCAATGCGTCTTTAATGATGCGTTCTGAAATTTAAAAATAATAATGATAATGAATCTGATTTATACTGCTATACCTGGTAGTCTACCACCGCTTGTATTGTTTCTGGTATTGTGAGCTATAGTCAGCATGCATCCTGTTGACTCACTACACGCTTTCCATCTGTGAACAGCAACAGCGTTTGTTGGGTGTTACGGCTGCTGGTATCTAAAGCATGAAGCACACTGTACATGTAGATACTGTCATCTTTACGTTGTCCACATCGCAATTTCTCGTTTCTTTTTCCATAATTTAAAATTCAATTGTAAGTTATTTTTAGTTAATTAAGTTAATGTTAGTTACTTTAATATGTAGATTCTTGTAATTTGAGTTATACATACTGTTTTGCTACAAAACGAAATGTATTTAAGAAGGTGAAAGGTAAATTATTATGTATTTAACTCGTAAGCAAAAGTAAAACACAATTAGTTCAGCATTATACGTGTGGCAGATAAATGCATTACATATAGTATTGAATTGAACCAACAATGGCACTTCAACACTATGAAGAAGTGCATTCTTATATTAGCGGATAGTGGTGCATCTTATATTAAATGAAATAATCGACTGTAAATGACATTGTTCATAACTTGTTTTCATTTAGGGTATGCGCAACAACCTTAAACGAAAGATGGACCATAAATTAAAACATAATACATACATTTAATGCAGACAACCAATGAATACACTCACGGTTTGTTGACATATTTCATGTTCAAACGTATTTTGCCTGAAAGTATGTACATCTCATTTGTCTACACAAGGATATTGGGCAACACGCTATATTTTCCGCCTGCCCACTGGTTTTCAATATTTTAATATTTTATTATATTTTAATTTTTATATTTTTTATCTCGTGATATGTCAACACACCGTGATTGTGTGCCTTTAAGACCATGCTTCAATGATGGATATGATGATGCTGATGACGATGGTGACGATTACACATTTGAAACAGGTGACTAGCTAGAAGGACGTACTCGCCTGAATCTCTGTCTCCATGCTAAATAATACTCGCACAGGGCTACATATCATTATCTTACCTTGATGAAGAGTATTTAAATAGGCGATGACTAAAAATGTAATAATGTAATAATGTGAACATTTATATTGCGCCAAATCCACGCTCGAAAGCAAGCTCATAGCGCTACATTATTACCCTGGTCACTGGATCTGTGTACACTCAATTTCCTTCTCAACTCCCTGGAGATGATACAATTTATAAACATCATTGCATTTTCACAAACATTCATATTTTAAATCTTCAGTTGTTCAATTATTAGCAAATCATAATCACATATTTTTTTTCTTTTCTAGAAGCTGTTCTACCCCATTATCAGTTTGCCCTTCGGATTCTTGGCAGGTGAATTATTTTAAAGTTACTTGTCATGGCAAGTTCCTTCATTTTCTGTATGCAGAATTTCATGCAGATTGTTGTAGAGTAAGAGAAAACAATTAGAGGTCTCTGCTTGTTGCTCAGTTACTTGTGAAGTTGTTGCATTAGTTGAAGATGATGATGACGACGATGATGACGATGATAGCCTATAGCACTAGTAATAGTGGTGTCCATACTTTAAAAGCATGCTGACAATACAGCATAGCAGGACTCGACAGTACTGGATTGTCCACCTGCCTGGCACAGGTATTATCCACTGGAGGACAAGTGAAATAGCCCAGATTAATAAGCCATTTACCTACAGGGCAAGTAGTTTCATGTCCGACAGGACACAGGGACAAGTGCCTCAAAAACGTAATGTAGAGGATGTCATTGACGGAAAGCAATTGACGGAAGAGAACAGTTTGTACCCTAGATCTAAAAACTGAGAGTTTGAGATGTCAGCTGGAGGGGTAGACTGTTCCATTATGTTGCAGCATGTTCTTTGAAATGGACAATCTTGGTTGTGTCCGGGATGTTGGGGATAAACCAAAATATGGCACTAGCCCATCAGATATAAAATAAAATTATCAACTCATATTTGATAATTTTTTTTTATTTAGCGTTGACCTAAGAGGTTATTATTCAAGGGAGTTATGTCCGTGGGGGTTTTGTTTAGCTGCTAGCAGGGTTTATGTCCTACACCATTACCAGTTTAAGCGACTAATGCGCTGTTGTTTGTATGTTGTAGTAACTTTGCACCACCGATTGAAAGTGATGAATTTCAAGTCTCGGAAAAAATTAAAAAACAATGTAAGTATATGGAATATTGAATAATTCTGTTCTCTTTATACGTTCTATCATAAGTTAATTAGGTCATAGTTATTTGATTACCTGGTTAACGGATCTGCCAACCAAATTTTTTTCACTTTGGAAAATAAAAATAGTTCATATCCAATGATGATTTGTACAACTTGTTCCATCACCATTTATTATTAAAACTTTCTAAAGGCTAGTACACTGTTGGTGGAATATAATAAAAATAATTCTTTTTATTTTCCAAAGTGGAAAAAAAAGACCCACAGGCAATGGATAACACAAAGTAATGGTAAATATGTATAGCAAAAGTCTAATTTATAATAGGAACTGCTATTGAAAAGCAGTACTTTGAATATAATTGTCATTCAAATCTGAACAATGTTTGTGTACTGGTGTTTATAACAATTATTGACAATTTATATATTGATCAATTATATGTATTTTCTGTCAACCAACAATTCATAAACTCCAATTATTATATTTCTTTCTATTGGACCCAACCAACTGTTGAAAATATCAAACTATATATATTTATATTTTCAACCGCCAGAGCTAAAATTAATCCCAAAAAATCTGTAAACCAGGTAATCTAATAACAATGGCCTCATGCGACAATTCATAATTTCCATTTATTATCAATTTTATATTGAACCCAACAGACTATCCAAAATAATATTTATTTATATTTTCTCCTGCCCGAGCTAAAATTAATCACAGAAATATTTGTAGACCAGGGAATCAAATAACTATGGCTTTATGTGATGATATTTTGCTTTGACTATTTACTTTGGATGGCATATGTTTCTATTTGAAGTGGTACGGAAGGGCCGAGAGAGAGATGGCGCCATTTTCTCAGAGTTACATCGGAAGCTTCAGGCACAAGTGAGATGAATTGCGACATACTGTATTGTTGATTTCCCTGTCTGAAGGCAAAGTCAACATATTTTACTCTTTCTTTATTTGCAGATGATAACTAAGATATGTTGTAGGTAAACATTTATCCAAAACATGCGAAAATTCTAGTTATTTGATTGGTTGAGAGGTGTCCTGTGAAAGTTGTATACCCTAGTTTGGCCGTAGTTAAAAGTTGTGCCCTTGTAACTGACCATGATGTAATTACGGCAGCCCTCGACTTGTACATTAGCAAAATCATCCTGGAAACTAATATTATGCAATGGTATTAGTGCAATTTTGAGTAGTAATATTTATACAGTCGACCCCCGTTTACCCGGACTTCAGATATCCGGTTCCCTCGTTTTTTACTGGGAACCAATTATCTTCTATATAAAATGACTCAGATAACCAGAAATTCGGTTTCCGTTTCCGGTCGGTCATATCCGGACACTGATTAAAGAAATTAAAGGTACAATCTATGTTCAGATAACCGGACGACAAAAGAACTAAGAAAACATCGACTGCTAATACTAGATTGTTTAGCAAATAATGAAAGCAAGCGATGTTGTGAAGATGACAGTCAAAACAAATTAGACCGACGGTGACATAAAAAGGGATAGTGTTTTGAAAGTAACACATTGTTTATCTTAGGTTACAATAGCTGTCGAAAATACTCAGTGTCAATTGCACTGGATTCAAATTGAGTTAACATTATTTAGAATGCCCATGCAAAGGGGTGCAACTCTTGACAGACACTTGTCAAATTCAGATATCTGGAAATTCAGTTACTCGCACGATTTTGCTGGGAACGCTACCGTCCGGGTAAACAGGGGTCGACTGTACTCCTTAGACTCATACATAGCAACCCATATTGTGTCTAAAAGAGGCTGACATTCAAGCATTCATACTTTTATTTCTTGATTCTTGTTGTCACCGCACAGAGTGTACACAGGAATCTGAAATGGCCTCCAGCTAGGATTCAATGTATTTTTTATGACCTGAAATAAAGAAAATGATTTTCAACAAACATTGATGCATGGCACTAACTCACAATCAGATTAACCAAATTTCAATAAATTTGAAATAAATGTGAGGCCAGACCTTGAAGCTATTCATCCAATACTACTGTAATAGACTAGTTTGTTTTTTTAATTTGGGTTTAGATCGCGGCTTGTCAGTTTAGGGCAGGAGGAAACACACAACATCTGTAGCGCTGAATGTTGCAGTGATCCATAATAACGGGCATGGCAACAAACAATGTGTGATTTCAACGTAAAAACAAGTCTGGGGTCTGCAGGCCCCAAGTCATATCCAGGGCAAATAAATGGACCGCCGGACAAATAAATCAGCAAATTTCTGTGGAAAATTGCCATGCCATAAGATGAACACATTTGTGAGTCAAAAGTAAAGATATGAGAACACTGTGTAATGTGGTATGAAAGTAAAGATATGAGAACACTGTGTAATGTGGTATGAAAACAAAGATATGAGAACACTGTGTAATGTGGTATGAAAGTAGAGATATGAGAACACTGTGTAATGTGGTATGAAAGTAAAGATATGAGAACACTGTGTAAAGTGGTATGAAAGTAAAGATATGAGAACACTGTGTAATGTGGTATGAAAGTAAAAATATGAGAACACTGTGTATGAGGGTATGAAACTAAAGATATGAGAACACTGTGTAATGTGGTATGAAAGTAAAGATATGAGAAGACTGTGTAATGTGGTATGAAAGGATAATCAACAGTGACAATAGTTCTGAAAGCTTCCAGCAAAGCGTACTTCTGTTCTATGTATGACTTGCCAGCTGCGGTCTGCTGTACACTTGAGGATCTCCAGGTAGGGATCAGACTTGCCGAGAAAGTCCTGAAGAAATAATTATTGATTATTGATTATTATTAGTTAACAATATGTTAGTAAACACAATATGCATTTGAAAATAGCATATGTACATTTTACCGTTGACTGTCAAAGCTGGTATTCTGTTAGTAATGTGTGAATGATCTGAAATATTCAGTGATGAAGTATCAAGAAATATTTTGTACCTAGATTCGTTTTTGTATTGGGATTTAGAGCCACTTTCAAGATTCTGTACCTATATTAACTGTTGACAATAAAAGATGTACTCTAAATTGAAAGACATAGCATCATCATAAAATTATGGCAATACAAATGATCAAGAATGCTATCTGAAAAGAAATTTCAGTGCAACATGGATTTTGGAATGCACCAGTATGCGTTAATCTGACGTTCAAACTTCCTTGCTTTACCTTTTTGTCCAGATTCTTGCCTCTGAATGTCAGATATGCAATCTCTCCTCCTTCTTTGATTTCTTCTGACCGAACCTAACAACAAAGATGTCATCAGGTTTCATCAGTGATGTTGGTGTAGATCTGTATGAAGAATTCTGGCCCTGATTTCATACACAACTCAGGATCTGCATGCAAAATCCAGTCTAAAGTTTGAGGAGCATGATAATTAATTTGCATGCAGTTAAACATGTACTTGTTTCAAATTCTTCCCTTTTTATGCAGTATTTGTCTATTGGTTAGGGACCAGTCATCACCTAAAATATTAACGTTTTCCTATATATTATTTTGTAATACGAACATCAAATTTCTTATGTATACTTACAATGGCCCATTTATGGCCATCATTTGACCTGATGGTATATTCAAAGTTGTCTGCACCGCTTCAGTTATAGTGCGATATGGCAGAAAGAGAGGTGAAAATAGGCCTTTTTATACAACTGACAGTACCAGTTATAATCCACATAAAACAGGACGGGGTGCATAATTTTCTGGTGAAATAATTTAATTTTAAATTGATATTTACAAATATATAAACCATTACTATAATGTATGCCTGGATGTAAAAAATGTGATGCAGGTATCATAAAAACATGTTTAGTCCCTGTTGGATTGGGCACAGGCACTGCTCTTTAGGGAATCTCCTTTTGCCTGCAGCATGGAGAGAGCTAATCACCCGATATGGACGTCATTTTCACCGTTATGCAAGTTTTGAAGCTATTTGGTGGGGGTTTTTAAAGAAAAATGAAATTATTGGTCCCATTATTTTCCACAGGTAATTAGTAGGTTTTTTTTTTTTATTAGAAATATACCGTAATCAATCACTAACACCAAAGCATTACAGTTGGGTGTGGGTGATAATTGGTACTGGGCAATAACTGGTGGCTAACCTTTATGGATTATACTTACAGTTATTACACCATTGCCAGCCTTTTTCCCATTGTTCAACAGCAGTGACTTCGTAAACGGGCTGTTTGACACGAGCTGTGGGGAAAATGACATAGATAATGAAACATAAAAACATATTTTCTCGCAAAATTTGTTTAAACTTTATTGCTGATTGCACAATAAACAGGGTAGTACTGTGGGTACTATCTAGCTTCAATGATAAACATGATTTGGTGTTCAACTTTTTCTTACCCATACTTCAGTTATTTTTGGTGATCAAACTGACAGTGCATCCTGTCATGATTACATAACAAAGGCAACTTCCATGAACAGTGAATCTGCATCCCAGTGGCTGATTTGAACTCAGAACCTTGTGTGTCTGGTTCGAAGAGCCACTGCACTACATTGCATCAAGAAGGGATGGTTTGTCAGTACCCACCTGGCCTAGAGTACATTCTAACTGTCCCAGGAAGTCATCGTCGCTGAGTTGTGGTGTATTGTTGTCCAGATCGTACACAGCTATCCTGATCTTCTGCACCTCTTCGAAAAAGTAGTTCACCTTGAAGCTCCGGGAAAACTTGGGATCCAGACAGTTTTTCACATTTTCTGTTCTTCCCAACTAGAATGTAATTTTTTTAAGCATTAGGTGAATAATATGACAATATGATTATCATTTTTATTATTAATTCTGACAACAAATTGTATTTATTGAACATTTATTGTTAATAATTATTATCAAGTACACCCCTATCCCCATACTTTACATGTTGACAGGGCGGTCAATAGAATCATATTACTTGACAGAGCCGATGCAGTATACGGTATATGGCGCTATATAAATGAATATATATATATATATATATTTTTTTTTTAACTGGGGCTTATAGCCGCTTTCAAGATTCTTTCACATATCATTGCTTGTCAGTTTATGGCAGGAGGAAACCTGCAACATCCATAGCCCTGAATGTTGCAGTAAATCTGCGAGTACTGGTAATGCCACACTACAGTCAGCGCATCCTATAAATATTGCGTCAGAAATATAACTTTCACGAACATTGATGACTGGTTCCCGGGGTGGCTCTAAAGTCCAACGTTCTAGTAGTCTACTGCACTACCACCCGCCCCCATTATTATTATTATTATTATTATTATTATCATTAGTTCCCAGGAGTGCAGGCCAACTTGCTATTAAAGGGGACTGCAGGAATGCCACAGTCCTGAATTTGCTTTCGAAAGATTAATTATCTACATAGATTTTGCATAGAACTTAGTAAAATTGCAACATTGTGCTTTATCATTGTTTTATAACAAATAGTACACACCACTTCAGGCCTAATAACATTTTATCGATTGGTCAGCGAGAAATGTATAGATGGCCATCACATGTCCATGGCATATCTCACTGACCAGTCCATAAACTGCTACAACAGTGGACCCTCAGTGCAAGGCACTGTGTTAAATAGTGACCCCTGACCTCGTCCCAATGGCCGCCTCTCCGAGACATGTACAGCACCGCGCACGGGTCTGACTTTGACATGACGTCCATATTGAGCAGGTTCCGACACTCGATGCGGAGCTCCACCTTGGACACACATTGTTCTGTAGTGGAGGTGACATTGGGATTCATCCTTGGTTGACTCATTCTCTGTCTAGCTGTCTAGAGGAACCTTTTTCTGTCTAGCCGTCTAGAGGAACCTTACCATAAATAAATAAATAAATATGTATACATTTAATATATGTACGACAGGATGATAGGATAGCTTTGGTTGACTCATGTATTTACTACTGTAGATTTATTAAATTTATTAGTTGAATTTATCATCCTAAGAAATAGTATGATTATTATTAGGAAAGATTTCCACCCACACCCCTCTATTTTTTCCTCTTCCATCTTTAATATTGAGAAAACATTCATCGTATCTAGAATGGAATTATTTCCTACCGGGAATCGAACCTGCACGTGGGTGACAAGTTACAGTGTCCGAGCGCTACTACCGGGGAACACATGAAAGCCTAACACAAATTTTCAAAATCTTTTCGCTTCGTGTACTTATGAAATTAATCTGATACTATCACCGCTTGCTGCTTCACGCGGCCGTAATAATATGAAACTTGTAGTATTCCGCGAGTTATGGAGTTCATACCACCGCTTCAATAACAGTGTTTCAATTGTTCATGATATCTTTGTTGTTTATAAAATGTATCAACAATATTTTAAAATACATTGCTAACCTAACCCCTACAATAACCCTAACCTAGTATTGTGGGTACCCAATGGCTAAAGAAGACCTAGTACGCTGTAAAAATAAGAGTAGCAGTAGATACAGTATATGACGTCAAAACATCAATCGGCCATCCACGGACAGTTCCATTGGTTATATCAAGTGACATCTGGCTTCCATATTAGATTTCCATCGACAGACACACGTGAGTTCGAGTTGTACATGTATTCGTCGCCATGTCATTAAATCAGTATCCTTACAAAATTGTGTTATTCGAATGTCGCGGATATCATTGCATGTCATAAAATGACACACACGTGTATAGAATGGAAGAAAAGGGAGGGGTGGTGCGGGCGGAAATCATAATTTAATTATATAGCTTTTAATACGTGATCACATTCACATTCACTCAACATGGTCAATGACTATGACCGGGCTGTCTCATTAATGTGTGCATTATCTATGTAATGACACTATCGGAAAATTAACAAGGGCCTAATTAATATCACTGAATATTGTCATTCTCTTCAACTCTTCTTGTAACTAAAAAGTCTGTAGTTTTCTGTTCTCCACATCACAAGACCAAGACCATGATTATAATCAGCAGCAGTTTCAGTTTGGATCCTCTTGTACTTACTGTGATATTTAGTGGATATTTACCAGCTGACAGTACTTCTGATAGTTGCGCAAACGTGTAGTTGAACAAGCTAACACTTCTATAGCGAATAATGTTGGCCAAACAGGTGCCTAATGCCTGAAAATACCTACTTTACCCGAAGAAAACATTTACCTCTGCAATAACTTCCTACTTCCGTTTGTTTGAAACAGACTGGTTATCTGTCTTATTTGCGACTCTTGCTATGAGACAGTGGGCAGTCTTGAAATGATTGACGTAGCTTGGGTGTTGTAATAAATAAGTGACGTAGTTATAGATGTTGTAATAATCGCTGAGCATTAGTAATAATTATATTCAGTACTATGAGACAGTGATGACTAATTTATAAACGTCACTCTTGCATCGACGTAAACCGTATAGATCTAAGACCCGAAACCGTTATTCTTTCTCAAAATAACTACCGGTAATTAGCTACATAGTCTAAGTGTAGTCCTAAATGTAGACTATCCATAGACTATCCTAAATGCAGTCATAGGCGTAGCTCCCTATACGCTGTGTACTCATGTGACAACACTTTCTAAAAAAACGACATACCTTAAAATGATGTTATTTTTCATGTGCATTTAATTATTTAACCTACTTAATATTAAATAGGTTAGGCCAATGCACCATATGATTAAGAAAATGTAGGCCTATTAGCGTACATGTAATGAATATGTACCGATACGTATATAACGTTGTTTGGGTTTGAACTCTCTTACACGTACATGTAGCAGAACAGAATTTTATTCTTATAAGTGAGACGTATAGGCCTACATTTATATATTATCAAATGGTCAAAAACATTAAAATGATTTATTTTTTCCAAACTGTTTTACATTAATGAATTAAATTACGGTATGGCAAAACAAACAATATCCAAATTGTGTAGGCTTAATCTTTCCTTATTTTGTTTTTAATGCACTATGTTATCAAAAATGATGCGAAATTTGTCACTACCGTTACACACAATTACACGTGTAATATTAATTTTGTGAAGAGATAACCAAAATAATCAGGGATTTTTTAATGCAAAAGCATATATCACACATGTTTTTACAAAATGAAATAGGAATTAATACATATATAATCTTGCGAGTATTGGGTAAAGGAGATATTTACAGTACTAATGCAAACCAATATAATTTAGATGATTAGTGCATTTTGGAGAAATGAAAACGGATCCTGAAGTCTTAATAACTTTATTGGATGTCACTCACCATATATTTATGCAAGACAATCAGAGCATATAATTAAAAAAATGTACTTTAAAAAATATTAATGATAATAAGATGTAAGTGTCCCTTGCCGTTACACCCCAGTGTACCCATTGTCACGGCAGTTACGCTTTTTGTCCCTACCGTTATACCAAATTGTCACTGCCGTTACAGCAAAATAGACTGAATATCTATATTAATTCTTTGTTTAATAGTGTATTTTGTTTGAATGTTCATAGTTCCTACAGATTACAAGCAAAACATATCTGTGTATTTGTTATTTAGTACACAAACTGTTGAGTTTTCCAAGCCGTAACAATATTTGTAACGGCAGTGACAATAACAACAGTGACAATCTAGAACATAATTAAATTTAAAACAATAGATGGTCGGCAAATTTCCTCTAACACATCCTCTTCGGTAATGTCCTCACTTGCATGAATGAGCTGGATATGTTCAAATATAATATTATTATATTATTTGGTTTTCAAGGTATGTACCATATAACAGTCAGGACATGCACACATCTTAGATATTCAAATCTAATGACCTTATATTTATGTTGCATACTATTTTATTCCAGTATCCATGATTATTAACACCAATATCACAGTACTTTCTGACAGGAAAAAGAATAAGCAGCCAATCTAGAGAAATACTTTTTGAGAGGATTTTCTTAAATGTAACGGTTGTGACATCAAACCTTGTGACAAATTTGACAATTCCTTTTTATGAAATATTTGTTTTAAATTAACTAAACCATGGCAGGTATTTTAATTCAGCATTAGACAATGTTCATTAACAAAATAATGACAAATGGTATATTTTTAGTTAAAATATTTTACATTGTGTATGGACCACTGGACACGAATTTGAGATTCTATTATCACATAACTGTAGAAACTATTGTAATATCGATTTTCACAAACACTATATAGGCAAATGTCTTGGAAACTGTGTTAAAGCATGCAGACAAAATATAGTTCCAAGTAAATGTGTACATATTAACAAGTGTGTTTGCATATTTATAGGGCAATATTAAAAATAATTAAAATAATAAAAGTCATTATCAATGTTATGTTTAATTAAATGGTGGAGTGCAGTGATCGTAATTAATTAATACGTAAAAAGTATTTATGTAATCTAAAATTTTAGGAGAATCATATAACTTAAAGTGTAACACAATTTGATAATGATGTGTGTGTGTATAACACTGTGTATATTTTTTAGTCCAGGCGGTTGATCTTAATTAACAGTGAAACAACTGGTAAACCTGGAAGGATGAGATAGACAAGTGAATGATAACCTTGTAGCGCCTTGAATGGCAGCTTGAGTTGTATACTCCCCAGGGAGTTGAGAAGGAAATTGAGTGTACACAGATCCATTGACCGGGGTAATAATGTAGTGCTATGAGCACAACATATATGTGGATGTGGCGCAATATACATACGCACATTATTATTATTACAATAACACAATACCTGTCATTCTCCTGGTGAAAATATTGTAAATTGGAGGTGATTTTGAATTTTTGAAATTTGATGGCTAAATTTATCTGTGATCTCACCTGCAGCAGAAAGGCAATCTGAGACCCATCCGCATACTTCTCCTCGGACTTCCGCAGCGATCTGAGCATGTACCGGAAGTGGCTGAAGTCTTGTCGCACACGGGCGTCGTTATCCATCTTGGCGCACGGGCGGCACTTGCCCACGTAGCGTGAGTTGGAGGACAGGGTGAACTCCGTCGAAGGGAGGTAACTGTTGCAGCTGGGACAGAAGTAGATGTTGCTGCGGAGTGTGGTCGGATCTTGTGGGACCTGGCGGAAAATAATAATTAGGATTGGTTGAAATATATTTGACGATAAATATTGCAAATTTAATCAAAATCTATAGCACTTTCATGGAGGTGGTACCGTAATTCGTATATATGAAAATATAAAATTATCTGTGTTCATATAATTCGGGACAACCAAATTAAAGTATAAAATATGGTTGTAAATGAAATGGTAAATAAATGAAGAACATGAAAAAATTACTCTCTCCATGCTGGAGGCAACCAGAGATGCCCAAAAGAATAGTGCATGTGCATAATCCAGCAGGGAGAGGGTTAAATTGTTATGACAAAAATGGTTGTTTCCGAATAATTAGAAATTTCGATTTACAAAAATTGGTCATGTTTGTACTTTTAGGGTCAGACAAAATTTCGGCGATTAATTTAGATATTCGATCTATTAGAGGGTTCGAATTTAGGGTAATTATGGTAATAATAGTTCTGTAAAGACCAACCAGATATCCAGCAAAAAATAGTTAGGTGTCCTGCCTGGCCGGACACCTAACGCCGGACACCTAACAGGACATGTAACCTTTTGCTGTGATAATACTAAAATGCATCGCAATGAATTACCTTTAACCTTCATTCTACTGAAGGCAACTGCAGATGCCGAAATAAAACAATAACTGTGATTAATTCAGTAGTGAGAATGTAAACTGAATTAATCACAATTGCTCTTTTATTGGACATCTTACTGCAGTAGTCAATGCCTCTGTGAATATATCTGAGATCTAGTCTGAAATTTATTGACAAAGACTAGGCACAAACTCAACACCACAACACGTATAGATTTACATGTCTGAAATTTACCTCCATTCATGAAGATATGGGCCATATTTACTTATTTATTTTTTATTATTATTATTTTTTAAAATAATTTTGGAAAAATGTCCTACACATCTTTCACACCACAATAATAACACGTATAGATTTACAAGTCTGAAATTTATCTTCACTCAAGCAGAGAAAGGGCGAAAACTTACTGGGCACAAATTCACCAAGACAATAACAACACAAATAGATTTACGAGGTCTGACCTTGAGAAGTTTGGCAGCCTCTGGGTTGAAGGTCGGCGTCTTGACATACTGGAGAAACAGTGTGGAGATTCGCTTCCGTAGTCCGTCCAGGTTAGTCTCACGAACTCCACGCATCAACAGGTCCGCCTCTCTGTCAATCAGCTCGATGATTTCCTGTGTCAATTTGCAGTCATGTTCCTGAAAAACGGATCCAAATTTTTAAGACACACGGTCATAACAATAATAAATAAAACTTTAACCTTAAGGTCCTGGCTCCCATTTCACAATGGCCTCCTAACTATTTAGGAGCTCCTAAACCAGTCCTAACTGTTGTCACCTCGTAACAAGTGTTTCACGACGATGTCACAAGTCGCATCCCTTCTTAAATTGGCATCTAACTTAGGAGGTGATAAACTGGGTCATAAAGTTAGGAGCTCCTATTCTAGAAATGTTCTTACGATCTTCTTAGCCTAAGAATGTGCGTAACATTAACCCTCTCCCTGCTGCAGGCATATGAGGTTGCCATTTTTGTGCATAATTAGTTGTTTTACGTCATTGTGGGAATATTTCACCCATTTGTAACCACACTATTATTATAATTATTATTAAATTAAAGGCTCACACCCTCACATTTTTATTATTATTATTAAAAAAAATTAATTCATTTGTTGTTTTACATTGCTGTAGGAATATTTCACCCATATGCGACAGCATTATTATTATTATTATTATTAAATTATTAAGTTAAAGGCCCACACCCTCACCTTCACAGTGTGTTTCAGTGTAAGGAGAACGTCAAGCCTCTCATCCTGTGTAAGGTACTTCATGTTGATGCTGTTGTAGATGTCATGTAGTTCACGAGCTCGGATAGTGTAGGGAGTGTCCATTTCAGTTGGTTTCCCATCCGGCCCCTTCCACTTTTTAGGTGCAGAAGACTAGAACCCAAACCCAAATAAATGCATGTAACTTTCACTGGCAGAAATTCTGCAGCTGAAATCATTTGAAAACATTCCTTGTGACTGTATTTCAGGCATTTCATACTTACCGGTAATTTATTCATAATATTGAATAATTACTTTAAAGTATTTAGTGAAAATAATATTCTGATGCTATATTCTGTAGGAATATTATATGTGAACATTGTGATGATCTCAAGGAATATGTTACACTGACATCATGATACTTCAACCCTCTCCCTGCTGGAGGCAACTGGATGCCCTAAAGAGCAGTGCCTATGCCTAATCCAGCAGGGAGAGGGTTAATGAAATCACATAGACCAACATTGTAATACTCTTAAGCCATATTTTACACCAACGTTTCAATGATTTCATGGAATATTTCACAATATTGCCTTTATAGAATATTTCAGGCCAACATCATGATGCTCTCAGGGAATATTTCATTGTAACATTGTGATGCTCTCATGGAATATTTCAGACCATGATGCTCTCAATGAATAATTTATGCTAACAATGTGACACTATTATGAAATATTTCACGTCAACATCGTGATGCTCTCAAGAAATATTTCACGCTAACATTTATTTATTTATTTATTGGGGCTGTAAGTGTGTCACGTTTATTTTTAGAATTTCCAAGAATTACCCAGATTCTTCCAAGTTCCAGTGATAGCCAAACATGAGTACTAGGCTTTTGGTTGACTAAACTCCAGATAAAATCTTAATACGCCGTTAATACGGATCGTGTGCTTAAATTTCTGTTCAATTCAGATATGAATCATGTTGTTCATCATGGTCCACACATTATAGATCGCGATATAACGTAAGGTACGTAAATACAACAACAGCCATGCACATGTCACTGTGTAGGTTATCACCAGAATCGTTAAACCAGATATGTCTAAAAATATAATTTGCCCCACTTATGCATGCTATTGCCAACATCAAGGGATATTTCATTGTAACATTGTGATGCTCTCACAGAATATTTCACGTCAATATCACGATGCTCTCAAGAAATATTTCATGCTAACATTTATTTCCTTATTTATTGCTTAACATCCCTGGGAAAGTTCTTTCACACAGACATGACGATAACACTACAGAGAACCATTCAGGCTGCTGCCTTGCCTTGTACTTCCCCCTCTCACCTTCTCCAGGAAGCTCTGGATGCGGAGATCCTTGTTGCCGGTGTCGGCCTCCAGCTTGTGTCTGTCAATGGCGGACAGCAGCTGAGTCTCCTGGTCCAGCAGCATGCACAGCGCTGCCTTTCTCTCGGCGCCCGTCAGATTGCTGTTGATCCGCTCTAGCTCTTCCTGACGCCATCCTGGCAAGACATAGGAGGCGCTTCTTGTAGCATGTGTGATTTAGAGTGAAACGCACGGTTGCGATATTCACTGGCAATACATAGGAGGTGCTCTTGTAGGGGTTACAGCCCACCAGGGCGACATTAGCTGTTTGTCACTGTCAACCACAGAATCGAAGGTCGGCAAGACAGAGTTTCAGTTCAGAAACATTGTGTAAAACATTATTCCGAAAACTTTTCTACAAAGAAACACTTCCTCGTTTTAATCTATTGTTATTCCTTCCACGAGCTCAAATGTATAAAACAGTAGTTGTTTTCTTCTGCCTGTCTAAAGATATCACAGCATATATCAAACTGAGAAGGGTTGTCGGCTCCATGGTTTTATAGTATTTACCTTTCACACCTAGGATCTACACCCTTATAGCATGTGTGATTCAGAGTTAAACCCATGGTTGTGATATACACTGGCATAGTGCTTCTTGTAGCATGTGTGGAACACATGGTTCTGATATACACACTTTTAGAATTGGTATTTTTGATAAATTCATGTAGAATTGGTATTTTTGATAAATGCATGTAAGATTAGTATTTTCGATAAATTCACTTAGAACTGGTAATTGCGATGTATTAATTGGTATTTTTCATTAAATTCATGCAGAATTGATATTTTCGATAAATTCACGTGGATCTGATATTTTCAATAAATTCACATTTAATTTATGTTTTCTATAAATTCTTCTAAGATAAGTACATGTATTTTCGATAAATTCACTTCAAATTGGTAATTTTGATAAATTAATGTAGATAACAGCACAGGGTAGAAGAGAAAAAAACAACATCTTTTCAATAAAATTATGCTAGACAGTTCTTGGACAAAATTAATGGAAATTATTCTAATAATGCTGTTGCCGAAAAAAGTCGGAATAACGTCAATAAATGACAATGTTTTGACTACGCAGTATTTGTCCCTCCGATAGGCCTTGGCACCCTGTTTTCTTCAAGTCAGGCATAATAATTTGCCATTTTATCAGGCAAGCGGTATACAGTAGATCAAATAGTCCGAGATCTGTTTCACACAGGTGTCCATATTAAGTATTAATAACATCCTCATTTTGACGAGAATGTAAATTAATAACAACAGGTGCATGTAACACATTTACATTTGTAATGCACCTTGACATATTAAAATAATGGAAAGGGTACTATAATATGGTACAATAATAATAATATTAATTAAATAAATATCAAAATTTTGATAACTAGTGGGACATGAGAAATACGTAGCTAGTTTTATAATGCACTTGTGTAGTGAAATAAAATACATATTTTTTCAGGTAAAACTGTCAGACCACTATTATGTGTCATTATATGCCATTAATAATAATAATAATAATAATAATAATAATAATAATAATAATAATAATTAATAGAATAATAATAATAATTAAATAAATAACATACTACTACTAATAATAAATAACATAATAATAATAAAAAAATATATATAATAATTCCAATTACTTTCTAGAGCATGGTAAAGTAGGTCGAAGTCTCCTTTGTTCTTTGGGTTCATTCTCCTCTCAAACTCCCTCTTTATTCTATCTTCCTTTTCCTTCCTCTTCCTTATTTCTTCTTCCTTCTCCCAGTCTAGTCTTCGTTTCACGTCCTTTTTCAGATTGATGACGTATCGTTGTGCCAACCAACGACGGAAGTACTTTTGAAGGATGATAATCTGTGGGGTAAAAAAATGGTCGTGAATGAATGAATTATTATTTGGACACTGAATGTCAGTTTTGTCCATAAATTAATTTCGATAGTCTATGCAATCCAGGACTGTGCCAATCCTGGGATTTGAACCCGAGCTGCTGGATTGTGAGGACAACGCTCTACCAACTGAGCCAAAGCGGTAACCCCTCTGGTAAAGACAAGAAGGAGCCTCTTACATCACAACTGGCTACATTTCTCCCCCTGACATGGTGACTCATCCTCAAGTTACTATTCCAGTTACTTCTGAGTAACCAGGGAGCCAGGAATTCTCAGTCCAACAGTTCACAGACAAGAGTCTACCAAGAATAACTCAAATACATGTTTGGCGCCATTGTAACCGAGGACTGTGCCAATCCTGGGATTCGAACTCGAGATGCTGTATTTTATTTTTGATTGGGGGTTTTAAGTCGCTTTCAAGATTCTTTCACTTATATCACGACTTGTCAGCTTAGGGCAGGAGGAAACCCGCAACA
>JAUTBT010034932.1:0-18206 GCA_032361225.1 Lepetodrilus schrolli
TATACAGTTCTGGGACATAATTTTCATTCTTTTATGATTGTGTTTGTGTTTTTGTTAAAGCACAACTCTGATGCTTAATGAGCCAACATCTATAGAGAACATTTTGACTTACCATAATTGGCTACGTTACATATTGGGAAAGCATAATTTAAAGACTTAATTGGATATTTTATATGTATGTAGTGGTTAATCAAAGTTCTGATTTAATTGGAATGGGTACATCAGCTACATATTTATACTGAGAATTGTACATCTGCCCATATGTTCTGTATACAAAAAAAGGGTAAAATATTGTATTGAATACCTGCACATTTACTTCCTATTGTACATCTGCCTATATACTAGTACATGCACTTCACATTGTACACCTGCCCATAAACTTCACAATGTACACCTGCCTATAAACTTCACAATGTACACCTGCCCGTAAACTTCACAATGTACACCTGCCCGTAAACTTCACAATGTACACCTGCCCATACATTAGTACATATACTCTGTATTGTACAACATGCTCTGCACACATTCACTACACACGCTCTGTTTAACACTTTCCATGCTGGAGGCAACTGGAGATGCCCTAAAGAGCAGTGCCTGTGCCTAATCCAGCAGGGAGACGGTTAAGCAGAAATGGGTTGGAGTGTTACCACTGTTGTTGGTATTAATAATTATAACAAAAATAATGACAATAATAATGACAATAATAATGACAATAATAATGACGATAATAATGAAAATAATAATGACGATAATAATGAGAATAATAATGAGAATAATAATGAAAATAATAATGAAAATAATAATGACAATAATAATGAAAATAATGATGATAATAATGACAATAATAATGACGATAATAATGACAATAATAATGACAATAATAATGTTAATTATATCTCGTTAGACTCCATGCACAAGATCCATGCTCAAAGTGCTACATTATAATTACCTCAGTCATTGGATCAGTGTGCACTTATTATACCTTTCTCAACTACCTGGGGAGTATACAACATATCATTTCAGGCACTAGAAGGTTAATATTCACAATTTCATGTCATCCTACCAGGTACCCATTCAAAGTTGGGTGGAATGAAACAGTGTTGATCTAAGAACTTTGCTCAAGATTACTACATGATATCAGGAGCTGGACGTCCTGGTTATGATGCAGACTTGCTACCTATATATCACCGTGCTAGAGCTTATTTGTAAACCTGCTAGTATAATCATGTTCCTGTTTATATATATATATTACATGCTTATACAAATACTAAGTATTGTAAACTACATATATATCCTGAGTATCATCGTAAACCTGTCTTTACTTCCCTTCATTCTATTACTGCTGCTTCTACAAGGAACCATAAATAGACTGTTGTTCCTACATTACCCTAGACACAAACCCTCTCCCAGATGAGCTAAAACAATTCCCGACCATTCCTGTCACACAATACACAGTGGTCAAGATGGACAGCATTGACCATGAAAGTTACAGGACTGCCCACCATCGTCCAAAAATCAATAACGCCATCTGACCACAGAGACATGCTATCAATGCCATACAGATGACCAGAAGACGATCCATTTGTGCCTCAATCAATCACAGCTAGTTGGTATGTAAATAGCAATGCTACTCTTCTCATTAGTTGGTAGGTAAATAGTATCAGTATTCTTCGCATTGCCCAAGCTGTAGCCTTGACTCAGGCTGAGTGTTGTTTCACATAAGATTTCACATAATTTTATAATTGGATTTTGATTAAGAATACAAGTAATATACATATTTAAACAAAATGTGTTAAAGGTACAAGCATAAAATAATTTGACTACATATTGAATGTGACAGGAATAGGCAGTAACAGAATAATACATTGTTACCTAAGGCCATAATTATTTGATTCCCTGGTTTACGGATCTGCCCACCTGATTTCTTTCAGTTTGGAAAATAAAAATAATAATTTTTATTATATTCCGCCAACAGTTATAATAATATATGGTGATGGAATAAGTTGTATTTACCATCATTGGACATAAACAAAGACAGGAAAGCAATGGTTGACACAAAGTTGAAGCCAAAAATAATTTGATTGCTGAGTGGTAAATATGTATAACAAACATTTAATTTATAACAATTACTGCTATTGATAAGCAGTACTTTCAAAATAATTACAAATCTGAACAATTGATAACAATTATTGAGTTTTATTGATCAATTATATTTATTTTCTATCAACCAACCATTCATAATCTCCAATTATTATTATTTTTATATTTGACCCGAACAACTGGTGAACATATCAAATTATATTTATATATATTTCTGACCACCCGAGCCAAACTTATTACAGAAAAATGTAAACCAGGGAATCAAATAACTATGGCCTAAGGCATAAAGACATTAATGTAAAGGTCTGTTAATTAGATTAATAAATAAACAAAAATTCACACAAATTTATTCCTATAAATGTCTATAACATAAATCAAGTATTTTAACACAAATAAGATGTTTTGCCTATTTACTTAAATTTGATTCACCTTGACATCAACTTTTATTATGATCACGCCCATAGCATTTTGGTTCGCAGTGGATGCTTATCCTAGTACTGCCATATATTGTACAGTTTACCATGTAAACTTGTTTCCCAACACCCTTTTTGTGAACGCAATCAGAAAAGTAGAACTGTAAGAGATCTTGTTGTTTGATCGTTTGCCAAAATGTAATGTGTGTTTGATACAACTGAGGTGGAGGCATGGTGCTGTAGGCACTAAGAACATTGGCACTTTGATACAACTGAGGTGGAGGCATGCTGCTGTAGGCACTAAGAACATTGGCACTTTGATACAACTGAGGTGGATGCATGCTGCTGTAGGCACTAAGAACATAGGCACTTTGGTCTGAGGCAGTCATCATTTGCATAATTGGTCAGGTCTTCATCTCAACCACAGAATACCTTGGCATTGCTGGGCTATGAACAACAGGGCAGAGTTAAGACAGTGAATAATAAGACAAGCTAATGGAATGTCATATTGCTTCATATTCTGGCCATTTACAGCAAGTATATATGTGTATGCACACTCCAGTATATGCACACAACTGTATACAGATTACAGGATACATATTACAGGTGTGCATTACAGTATATGCACATTGTAGAAGCATATTACAATACATGCACATGCACAATTACCTAATCGTCTATTTCGCAAAACAAACTCAACTGTGTACCACAACATACTTGTCATTACTTTATTGACACACTTGATGTCTATACATCAGATGAGACAGCAAAGGAAAAACTCCACAAAATCTTAACTTGGATTTATTAAATGCAGATCACTTGATTTCATTAATCTCAATACGATTCCAGTCTGTCTGAATTTGTAAAGATTATCCGAAGTTTGTCCGACCCTCACAGAAGAGTAATGCCCCTTTGGGACCCCAGTTGTTTGCAGCTTGTCAACTTCAGAACTTCAGAACTTCAGAAGGCTGGAAACAGAACCTGCAGGGAGAACAAACACTCCTATGCACTCTCCATAGGAGTTCTCAGGATCATTCCACAGATCGAGGGTCTTGAGGAGGAGACCTTCATGGCGCTAGAAAACATTACCTCTTTTGAATCAATGCTTTGCCAATATCTTGGCACTAATTTTGTTGATGATTATATCAACTAGAAGAGGCAAAATAGTGGGAATGTTTAATCTTAATTATTGACAAGTTATCTCAGTAAGTCATTTTTGCTGTTAACTACAGTAGCAATGGATGCACTGTGCATCAAGGGCCTCATAATATAGACATCCAATATGGTTCTTGCTTCTCCATCTTCCAATATGGATGATAAAGGAGTCCCGATGGCGACACAAATAATATAAGAATTAAGTCATCGCTATTGCACCGAATAGCACCATTATGATTTGGTTTCTAATGTCATATGCTATTAAAGCCATAGTTATTTGATTCACTGGTTTACAAATTTAATTTTAGCTTTATTTGATTTTATTTTAGATTTTATTTTATTTTGTGATAATTTTAGCTTGGGTGGTCGAAAATATAAATAAATATAATTTCATATTTCGCCCAGTCGGACGAGTCCAAAATAAAAATAATAATAATTAGGGATTATGAATGGTCGATTGACAGAAAATAAATATAATTAATACAGTATAATTGTTATAAACACTAATACACATGAATTGTTCAGTTTTAAATGCATAATTATTTTCAAAGTAATGCTTGAATAGGAGTAATTGTTTTAAATTAGATTTTTGTTAAATACATATTTACCAGTAAGCAATCAAATTGGCTTCAATTTTGTGTCAACCACTGCCTGCCAGTCTTTGTTCATGTCCAATGATGGTAAATATGACTTGTTCCTTCACCATTTATTATTACAATGGCTAGTACACTGTCGTGGAAAAAAATTGGGTCGGCAGATCCGTAAACCAGGGAATCAAATAACTATGGCCTAAGTAGAGTTTCATGATTATATGTAATGTGCTTTGAGCATGGACATTACTGCTCACTATAAGTGGATGTTGTTATTATTTATATTAATGTGGTTAGACGCTGTCAGATATCTTTGACAATATATGACAAACTTATTACAGATTTACAATCTACTTCCTCATGGTTTACTAATGTGTATATTTGTTTTCAATTTCCTTGTTAATTCGAATAAGGAACAGCATCATCTTTAATGGTGAGTGAGTGAATAATTATGGAGTTTAACGTTGCTGCGGGAATCTTTAACCCATTTGCGACGATATCTAATGGAAATGTCCTTATTTTCATACTGCAGAAATTCTGCAAGATCTGCATTCACCTCAAAACAAGGAACTGGAAAAATATAAAACTAGGATTACCACATTCCTGTTTATTCTCATAGATTAGCCCAGCCTGGGTTATTTCTACTAGTTTAACCATGCTAATTATTTGTACTAGTTTAGCCATGCCAGTTGTTTCTACTAGTTTAACCATGCTAGTTGTTTCTACTAGTTTAGCCATGCTAGTTATTTCTACTAGTTTAGCCACACTAGTTGTTTCTACTAGTTTAGCCACACTAGTTGTTTCTACTAGTTTAGCCAGGCTAGTTGTTTCTATTAGATTAGCTAGGCTAGTTGTTTCTGCGAGTATTTAGTCTGTCAGGTCTCAATGGGGTGGGAAGAAAAGTAAGAAGGAAACAATATAGTTCCAGTGGTGTGCGGGTGTTTGTACAAGGACAGAGTTGTAACATACAGGTATGTTGATGCAGTGTCCGTGTCAATGCTTACTGTATAGTCAGCAACCATGTAGCCACATGTTTATAGTGCTAATTACTGACTGTTGAGACACTTACACAAACAGTGGTATTCAATGTATCTAAATAAATAAAACAATATAATAATAATAACAATAATAATATGTGAATTAATACTGTGCCAAATTCACACTTGAAAGCTTGCTCATAATCTTGCATTATTACCCTGGTAATTAGATTAGTGTGCACTCACTTTCCAACTCAACTCACTGGGGAGTATACAATCTTAATTCATTGAGTGAGAGAATTATTGTTTTACATCACAGCAGGAATCTTTCTCACATATGTGACGACCAAATTCATTGATTCACTAACAATGTTTGTGTATGTATGTATGTATGTATGTATGTATGTATGTATGTACAGTCGGCCACTGTTTATCCGCACTCCAGGTAAAATCGTGCGGGTAACTGAATTTCCGGATGTCTGAATTTAGCAAGAGTTGCCACCCTACTCTTCATTTATCACAGATTGTACACAGATTTTGCTACACACGTTATTTGATTATTTTTGTTAATTTGTGAATAATTATTGACCGATGCCTTTAGAGATCAGCTGTTCTAATTTGTTAGTTTAGACTATAAAAGTTTGCGTTAAATATTAGATATTGATGGCATCATCGAAAACTGAATTTCCGGTTATCTGAGTCATTATATATAGGAAAATATTGGTTCCCAGTAAAAACCGTGCAGATAGCGAGGGGACCGAATATCTAAAGCCCGATTAAACAGGGGTCGACTGTATGTATGTATGTATGTATGTATGTTTGTTTGTGTATGCTCACACAAACTCCAGCTTCCTCACCCACCCCACCACTGACTCATAACTAAATTAACTGACCCAAGCTAAAATAGATAATCGATGTCATCCACAGTACAGTCTACACAACAAAGCAAACATTCATAACCAGCTACAGTGGCAGAATAATATTGCAAGACTACTTTCCCAGTGAAAACAAAAGATTGGAGTTGAAGACCCATGCTGCTATCTTTATGAATGAGAGTTATCGATCAGTGACGCAAACCGTCTCATTCATCAGTCGAATAAAGAACACCTCAGTTCAATGAGAATGTGGATCAACTTGGTTTCTCCATGCAGAAGAGAGGAAGGAATGGTCGGTTTGTATGCAGTTAGACACTGGCATCTCAGCGTTTGTGGATTATGGCTGTGATTTGGGCTACTAAGAGCCCGTGATCGCATAAACATTGTATGTGAGGAACGGCGTCAATGCACATGATGCAAGTGGATGAGGTCTATTGATGTTTAACCAGTATTAAGCTTCCAATGGAACCAATTGAATGAGAAACCTGTGCGAGCATAGTAACCGATAGTTTCTTGCTTCTGCATGTTCTCCTACTAGTGACGGGAAAACGGAAAAATGTACATTTAATTACAGGCCTTTCTTGATGAAGAGTTCCGAGTCCTTGGCTTCAGTCCTTGGATCAATATCAGAAACAGGTTTACTCTGTGAGTGTAGAAGAGCAGTCGGGCTTGGCAATACTTGAATGAACGGTTGCACTGGTGGATTCCTGCTCAACACTAGTTGTAGAAAAATCTATAAGTTTCCGAGTTCGAAGGGAAAGTCGTCATTGAGGGTGATGTCAGAGTCTGCACAGACTTCCAGGGCAGTCACTTGAAATTCCTCAACACACCGGAGTTTAAGCAGAGAAGCAAGGAAGTGCTGATGCTGAAGACTTGGACAACCTAGAGGTTATGGTCTAAGTTCAGGTTTACGTCTACACTCGTGTTTACACAGATTCTACTGTTAACTCTGATATACTAGACCTGCTGACACATGAATTTCTGGTCTACTGTGGGCGCTATATACCTGGATACTGTTCATACGTATACAGATTCTACTGCTTAATCTACTAGATCTGCCGACATCTACGTGTCTGGTCTACTAAGAGTGGTGTACACCTGGATACTGCTGTGTTTACACAGATTCTTCTGTAAACTCTTGGCTGCACATTGTTTATATTGAGAATCTGCATCAGCTGCTCTTTCCCGAAAAAAATTGCCAATTAACTTTTACCATTTTTGTGGACCTCTAAGAGTTGTGAGACTTAATGGACAATTCCATATTTCTTCCTCGTTGACACACATTAACTGTTAGTACATTAGAACTCTCTATCACTGTTGACATGAGTGGAATATAACTAAATTTGGAGAATTTTGAAGAGTTGTGAGTTGAAGCACTTATTTAGTCTACATTACAGTAGATGTTGACATTGTCAGGATAGATGGACATTCACACCGTGACGCTCACCTGAAATTGGTGCCACAAACACCAGAAGACATTGCAAAGATATCAATCAACTCATGCTTTTGTTCAAGCGATTTCAAAATTGAATGCTGAGAATCAATGAATTTAAAGATTAAAAGTGCATTTCCTCATTAATATGAGAGATATTTACATTGGAAGAAAAAAAACATTTCCGAATAACAGCTAGAGTGTATTCATCCGTGGAATTTTTTATTATTTTCTATAGACGAATGTGTACCAAGCCTCCCAGTGACATATGAAAAGTGATAGCAGAAATGTCTGTAGGCCAAAGTCTATGAATACTTGTGAAATAAGAGCTTGCCTCCCACCTCTTGGATCCAGTTCGATGTCAGTGTCGTGTTGAGGCTGAGGAAGAGACAGACTTTGGACCTGCACAGAGACACTCTCCAGGCTTGTCCTGGTCACAGCAAGTTTTCTCTTTTCTCAACGAGACAACCGAGACAACCGAGACAACCGAGACAACTGCAGCAAGCCGTGTAGTAACAGATATTGAGGAAGAGAGAAATCCTGAGAAAACGAGGAAGAGGAAGAGAATAATCCAAGTGTATTTATATATCATTGTGCATTGAGATTCATTTTAAAAAGCGAAATAAATACAAGACGAGGATTCACCTTTGAACTCTGAGGTCATACATGCGATTGAGGATCGGAATGCACGCCGTACTTCCATGCAAAGGAAATTTCATGTTCGCATGACAATTATATATACTTTTACAGAGCATAATAGTTTATTAACATCAGGAAGAATAAAAGTTCATCACCCGTGTTATTACAGAGCCAGCATCAGTGGACAGTTCTCCACGTTTACAAGAACCAACCATTAACGCCACGTGACTCTTCATTTCTCCGACTTTAACATCCAAAAGTTCCCGAGTTATGGCCAATCAACCTATCATAAAATTAATAACAGCCATTATCTCCCTGCACTGAACTGTGCACATCAGGAAGATTAACCCAGTGCACTCTGTGTCAAATTACGCTCAGACTGCACACACTACTGCAACATTGACAGCACATACCACGGAGAATCGGGGATCTTGATACACATCTGCAGACGGCTGACATACCAGATAACCAGAGACATTTCATAATTGAAATATAGCTGGGTTTCCTCAAGAAGGACATATGAATCTCCCTGGGGAAATGAGCAACACAAGCAAAAAGTCCATTCTGGTAGGTGAATCTATGAAGAAGTAGTTTCAGGTTTTAAATGGAGAGAAACGTAATTAATGCCAAAGTTTACTGATTACTTTTAAAATAATCTTCAGTTGAAGCACACATTGAGTACATCAGTTGACCCATGCAATGCAAACTTTAATTAATTTGTCCTTTGTATCATTTAATTTGTACTTTGTTTACAGTGGTACTAAGAAATAATTCTCATAATATGATGGACTTCACTTCCATATCAAATATGTTGCGAGGATGACATGGACATGTGAATGATAACCTTCTAGCGCCTTGAAAGGCAGCTTGACGTGTATACTCCCCAGGGAGTTGAGAAGGAAAAATGAGAGCACACTGATCCATTGACCGGAGTAATTATGTAGCGCTATGAGCACAATTTCAAGAATGGATTTGGCGCAATATAAATGTGCACATTATTATTACATGTATGATGCTGCTCAGATCATACGCTACAGCAAAATATTTAACTGGTATAAACAATGATAGGAAAATGGATATCACCGTAAAAATCATGCATTGTATGGTTTTCTGAAGAGCTTTCTCACATGCAGTGTAGGCCTTATAGCATTGGTGGCAAAGAATCTGAAAACTGTGGACTGCATCCAATTCATCATACGATGAGCCACAATTATCAAGCGCCCTTTTGTACGACCTTTAACCTTCCATCACTGACGGTTAAGTGTCTGAATATATTGGCTACAAATCCATCATGATGAAACAATCTACTTTGTCTGTCAATGAGCGATTTGTGGAGTTTAATGAGGCTTTCCTACACTAAAGAGTTGTAGTGATCTGGCAGCAATGTGGTTGTAGTGGGAGGGAAGCCTGTAACAATCAGGTGTCCATTACGTAAATGGTATATATTGGCTATTCAGTTTTCCCATTTTTCTTGCTTCTACACCACATTTAGTGGCTACTGAGCAACTATACAAGAACGCAAAATGAGTTAAACTGTTTATCGATGGAATGATGGAACAAGTTCTTAGTCAATATGTTGTGCTTCCATGCATTCCCCCCATCCCCTCTCTTGACCAACCCCCTTCCCCTTGACCAACCATCCCCCTTCACCTTGACCAACCATCCCCCTTCCCATTGACCAACCCTCACACACAATCTACCCCACCCCTGACAATCCCCGCCCCCTCACCAACCCCACCCATCTCTCCAACCCCTCCATTGAAGTCTGCCTTAATCTGTGGAAAGATTGACAAGTGGCCAGACATCTCCAGGTCAATGACCTTTCTTAACCTGACCATCAGTTCCAGTTCCAGGACACCCACTCTGTCATTGACCAGGATAAAACTGCCTCAATTTCATAAGTCATTCAACTGATATAAGCCATCATAGGATTAGTACTGTGCTAGCTGGTCAGGATTAGAACTGGGTTCTGCTGTACAACACGGCGTAACCAAAAAGCATCCGATTCTCTGACATCAGCAATGGTGTAGTCTATGGGTAAGGTTTGTATTAATGTTACTTTCATACAGAAGAGACCAGAGCATCATTTCATGAACTCTACGATGAAGCCAATGACCTATACTGCTCTCGTAGCAATCTCTGATGCATGTTCATCAAGCACTTTCAAGAGCACTATATGACCTCATAGTGGATCTGAGAGCTTTGAGAAATGGTACCCTGGTCTACTGCAGGTGAATGTAGCACATTTCCATTACATGAACATCATCGGTTTACTTTCAAGGTATCTAAGCCATCCAGCAATGGACACATTCAGTACATGTCTTTTAATTTAACCATCTACCTGCTAGAAGCCACCAGATATTCCTTATGAAGCAGTAGCTCTAAACAACCCAGCAGAGACAATGTTAAGGCAATGGAACATTTTTTTTTCAAATTTAATATGTTTAAAGTTCTGATTAATCCAGCAGGGCAAGGGTTAATAAAATGAAACATGTTTTTTCTTATTACATAAATCCACAAAAGGTTGTGGATGTATGTAATCCATTATGAAACTGCTCTTACCTACTCCACACTGGTGTATTTAATCAGAATAATCTACAGGACATCTACAATTACCTCCAGCAGTGAGATGGTTAATCATTTGTCGTTAAAAATACTAGTTACTCAAATCATTTAACCATTTTAATTTGGAGAGACATTTATTTAATTCTAGCTGTTACCTGTACATAATAAATTTGTAATATTAAAGCGTATTAAAGGCATATAATTGTTGAAATATTTCAAGCAATGCAAGCAAAGTTCTATATCATGGGTTGCAGTGGAATTTTATATACCATACAGCAGTGTAAAAGGATTTGGTAGTACAAACATGATTTTATATACTAGTATGTCAAGTGTACTTTGCAATGAATGAACTAGTTCAAATCAAGCATAAATATCTCAAATTGTGTGCCTTTAATACAGTGTATGCAATTTGCTTTGATGAATAATTCAGTGTACACAGTAAAACTGTATAGTATTCTCTATGTATCTCACTAATGGATTGGTTAGATGCTTGTTAAAACTTACAAGCCATCATATGTTTCATAAGATGCCCTGCATTTAACCTTCTAATTTCTTTGAGAGGCAACTAGACAAGACCATAATTAGTCCAGTGTTGGTGATGAGGTGTTGCTTCTCAATTGAAAATCGCCTTCCTCTGTATAACGCCAAATTGAATAAAACTGTGTCTCCCTTTAAGTACATTTCAGTGCATTTACGTCATCTCCAAATTTGAAGAAAATATAATCATAATTGTAGTAGTAATAATGATAATAATAATAAAAAATATGTACCATAGGGCAAATGCTTCCATGCACCACATCATGCTTGCACCACTATGATACGGCTGTTCATGAATCCCAGAAGATTTTTCAATAAATACTGTCTTAAAAAACCCCATTGGATATGGAGCAGTGATTGGTATTCATTCATCAGGGAGAGGGTTAACAGAGCCAGTATGGTAAACTTTGACCAGCTGAAGGGTCTTTCTGTGGGTTATGTCAGCTGTCCACAACAGATGGTCCAAGACCTCTTTGTTTCCTTCCACTTACGACAAAGCCAGACACTTGTTCTTCGAACAACTAACCTTGGAAATTGTGTGGACCAAGCCTAGTTAATCTAGGTTCCGTGTTTTTTTCTCCCAATGTCCTTCAAGAACAACCATTTAACGAGCTTCATTTAATCTATTGTACAAGTTTGTAAAAAAAAGAAATAGCAGCGTAGGCAAAACATGAAGCTTATAAATGTCAGAACATCAAATTCAAAGGGCAATTTCTCATAAAAAATAATTGCATTTCATTATTGAATACCGGTGCCGGTAGTACAGTGCTGTAAAATTGAAAATGTTAGCGATATATCCTGTAAGTGTGTTGCCATGGTTACTGACTGTCACAGTTGCATCGCCCTGAAAACAGTGATGACAGTCTGGGAGGTCGCTCGTAGGGGTCACTGCCAGAAAGACGGACGGAGGGTGTCTAATGAAGATGGATACGTCTAGAAAAGTACTCTGAGACATTTCGGCCGCTAATGACAGGCTTCCTGGTCCATAAATAATGGCTCACTTCATTTGTGGGAGCGTGAAATCTATCAGGTTGACCTCTGACATAGACTCTCTTCACTCCGCTGCCCAGGGGCGTCATCGTCATCAGTGTAGAGGCGTTATTGCTTCTCAACTGTAAGGTCACCTTCCTCTGTACACCGCCAAATTGAATAAAACCATGTCGTAAGAGAAGCACATTCAGTGCATTTAAGTCATGTCTCCAATTTAAATATGATATTAATATTAATAATAATAATAATAATATTAATATTAATATTTTTTATATTTTTATTATTATTATTATTATTAATTATTATTATTACTATAACAATAATAATAAAATATAATAATAATAATAATAATAATAATAATAATAATGATAATAATAAATAGATTTATATAGGACAAATGTCTCAAATTCCAATAAAATGCAAAGTATGACACTGCCAGTCATGCATAGAAATCAAGTGCAACATTTTTGCAGAATTCTTGTTATACTATGTTGATTTCTTGTGTTGTATTAATGTATTTTATCTTACGTTAAGATCAACATTTTAAATTCACTTCTAAGAATTTTTCTATTTTGCATGTATAGGCAATATAGAATGGTTAATGGTTTTCATGATAACATGGTTTTCATTGGTATGGTTTTCATGTGTTAATGGTTTTCATAGGCAATGTTTTTTTACTGGCTATGATTGTTTTGATTGGTTAATGAATGAATGATTGGTTTACATCACAGGGGAATCTCTCACCCATACATGATAATGATTGGTTAATGGTTTTCATCAATTACCTGATGTTCATGGGTAATAGAAATGTTTTTCATTGGCTACATTAATTTTGTATGTTATCATGAACCTAGATTACTATTATCAATTCCACCTATGGCAGATTTGTCACATAGAAATATAATCTGTTTTGCAGTAATGATGTTACCATTGAGTCAAAGTGATCATGTTGCTGGTAGACAGATCACTCTACGTGCTGGAGGCAACCGGAGATGCCCTAAAGAGCAGAGTCTGTGTCTAATCCAGCATGGACATAGTTAAACAAAGTGAATCTATAGTCTACTATGTCATATGCACTGATTACCTGCTACCCAATACTGAAGACTTAGCCTTGAATATGAAAATACAAACTTCATTTTTAATTCATTGCAAACTTTCCTTAACATGACATTTTTCAATGATATTTACACAATTATCAACTTTGTAGATGAAATGATGTCTTTGTACTCTGTGTTACGTATATAATCAAATGATAATACATCTATTTTTTTATGAAAATAATAGCCAGTATCATATTTCTAGGTAAGGCAAAATGTCACTGGGTCCATCTGTAATAGTTAGGCCATAGTTATTTGATTCCCTGGTTTAAATCAGATAACTATGACCTTAGCAATATTTGAAACGAGAATTCCCTCCAGATGAATTGTTTCCGTGACCTAGTTTAAATCTGTGTAACGTTAAATTCCACAAAAAGAAAATGTTCAAGAATGTTACAAAATATAGGTGAATGTATGTTATTTCTGATGAATTGGCAGTAACATTTGCATTTAGAAGATTATTCCTACACATTCAACATCTGTCATATATTTTTTTGTATAGTTTTTAACTGAAAAGACGATTGATATAGAATCCCCATTTAACTTAAAGATTCACGTGTGCCTTAGTACTGACATAGAGCACAGAAAGTACAAACCAATGCTTCCAAAGGTCATAGTTCAGAAAGTCCCTTTTTTCCCCATTCAAATTATTTTCGACTGAATATATGAGACATGGCAAAATAATTAATATCAAGTCTTCTTTGTTAAATACATGTATTTATAAAGGTCATCGCTATGGTAATTGAGAAATACATCTTTATATATGTGTTGATGAAAGGTATTTAACTTGTACTCCATGAATTGGGTCCAGTTGTATTAAACAATTCAAGTTAAATACATGTATTAATAAAGGTCATAGCTACAGTAATTGCGAAACGCATCTGTATTTGTGTTGATCAAAGGAATTCAACTTGTACTGCATGAATTGGGTCCAGTTGCATTAAACAATTCCAAGTTCCATCTGCTTCTGTAGATTGAGTACGGAAAGAGTAACAGTTCTCATATATAATTGCTGCTCATATTTCAAAGGGATAATTTCTATGGACAACGATATATGGAGAGAACTAGTAAACAAGTTGCCCACACCGGTCATTATAAGATAAAAGAGCTAGAAAATACGTGGGTGGGGCAGTTATACTCCGAAATTGAGTGACCAGCTCATTCATCTACAGTTAGTTAATTTGGTGCTTAACGTCGCAGCGTGAATCATTCACCCAAACGTGACGACATTCATTTACAACATGCGATGCTAAAATATATCACAAAATATACAATAATAATATACAATAATATACAATAATAATAATAATAATAATAATAACAACAATAACAACAATAATAATAACAATAATCATAATAACAATCATAATAACAATCATAATAATAATCATCATAATAACAATCATAATAACAATCATAATAACAATCATAATAATAATCATAATAACAATCATAATATCAAATCATAATAACAATCATAATAACAATCATAATAATAATCATAATAACAATCATAATAATAATCATAATAACAATCATAATAACAATCATAATAACAATCATAATAATAATGTCCACATATGATTCACTATAACCACATGTATAAGATGTTCAAAGCGCTACATATTGGTGGGGTCTATTCCCCGAATGGGACCCGGACTTGCGGTCTATTCAACGGACCCAGACCCAATTCCCAGCAACCTGATTGGTTCATGTAGTTAGGCTTAGGATAAAGAAAAATATGTTATTAATATTTTGGGTCATGTGAGCCAATCAGATTGCTGGGAATTGGGTCTGGGTCCAGTGAATAGACCACAAGTCTGTTTCCATTTCCATGTAATAGATTTCACCCTACAAATTACTGGAAAACTGAATGTTAATGGTACATAAATTATCAAATAATTGTACAAAGTTCACTTTTCAAAATGGCCAATATTTTGAGTGGAGGCCTAAATGCCAGTATTTTTCATAATGAATACTTTGAACATATTGAACATCACTGCTGGAAAGTCACACAAATCCAAATATCATAATCTTAGGCTGTACAGATACCAAACATAATGGCACAATATTGATCTATTTTCCCTCTAAGATGATACCCTCCTTCAATGGCCAATTTCAGAGGTGAGGATCTATTGCAATTTAACGTCAAACACAAACTGAATACTTGAATATTGTTCGTTGATTGAGGGTCATATTCTTAGAACTGTCTATTTCCTTCAAAGCTCATATCGTATCAAGGTATAAAAAACAACAACATTAAATTATGTATTATCCACATCCTAATTTTGGAATCACAATTTACCCACAATAATTATTGAGTAATTTAGAAAGAAAAAAAATCAATCTGCATCCGAGATGAGAAGCCCAAATTTAACATCAAACTAATTAATATCCCATTGATTTTTGTTTTCCTTGACGAGTTTAATCAACTTCAAACAGAAAACAACCAGGCAGGAATACAATGTTGAATTGTTAATAAACGACAGCCAATTGTTAATAGATGACAGCCAATGCATGATCTTACCAGCTGTATTTGGCTGATAACAAGCCTATAAAAACTTCTTTTTTTTTAAAAGTAGTGCAGTCCTAAATATACAAAGAATTTTCTCAGTATTGAAAGTAAAACTTTTCATTCATGGAGACCTATATGGTAATGACGGACTGCCAGGCTTTGAGCAACGCAACCCTACCATCACTTCATGCAGACGCTCGTGTGTTACCTGCCAAGTTAACCCCGACAGTTGATCAATAGCGTACATACGTCATTGGCACAAATCCTTCTCCATACCGGAATCAGCCATATGATAATTTTGCTGGGAAGCAGGCAGCTGAATGACGCTGATATACTAGAAATGGAGTTCAGTCGTTAAGCTGGGTTGGAAAATAGCAGTTCCTTTATCTATGATTATCAGGAGGTTGATCTCTATGTGTTCTTGTAACCAACTCTCAAGTACACTGGCATTGACAGGAACGAACCCGTCACCCCCAGTACAAAATAATGGAATTTCCCGATATCTATATCCGCCACCCCTCTCATGCGATTGTGCGATAATGACCTACAATTAATAATGGCGAGACGCACGAGTCGGTTTAATTGGCATGAACTGAATAAATACTTATATTAATAAGACAGAGTGAGTGAGTGAATTATTGTTTTACGTCACAGCGGGAATACTTCACCCATACGTGACGAAATAAGACAGGTTGGTTAGCTCCTAGAATAGACAAAATTTCGGAACTATTTATAATTCGGTTGGCAATGATTGAATCCTATTGGTTAATGGGTTCTATTTTGGGGATGACTTCCGCAGAATCATTATTGGAGTCCACATGAAAGACTTCCTCCCACGATGTATAAAATATTTATAGATTGATATAGAACTGTATACGCACTTACGAAGTCAGTGGATCTCTCTTTTTGACTTTTCTTGCTGGCTTTTGTTGTATTGACATTTAGCAGGTATTCATGATGAACGATGTGTCAAGTTAGTATTCTGCAAAACCTCTAACTTTTCTATTTCCAGCTCGGAACCCTCGTAAAGACCCCATAGATTTCTGCCACATATGTAAATTCAGAGACAATTATTGCATCATTAATCTAATGACTTAACATTTTTATTCAATAACATAACAATGAACATGTGAATTATAGAATGAATGTCAACATTTAATATGACAATATGATACTGTGATGTGCTATATTGTCAAATTTCTCATGATGAATGGGGGGGGGGTGGGGAGGGGGGGGGGGAATTGTCCACTGAAACATATGATTGGCTTATTACTTGCAGAAATTTGTCCCTGAACGTAAAACGAATATTAAATGAACAAAACACCATATAACGTCAATGCTTATTACCAACAGGGATGGTGTATGATGAGCATACAAATTACGGGATACTCCATCAATATGTTATTATTTAGCAATGCTCATATTCTGTAAACATATTTTGCATATTATACGTCTATGCACTCATTCAGTATCCAGTCCTGTGTTCCGATTGGCTTCCCCTGTGAAACGTAGAACAAAAATGTACTATTTCAATCTCATGTAGTAAACATGAGATTTTGTGTCTCATTTAGCATACACATTTTATTGATCGACTTCCATCTTGCTGCTCCGGAAACAATATTTACCAGTATATATCTGTCAATGGCCGACCACTGGTAGGTTTTAATGGAGCAATCAGCCAATCAGGAGTGATTGGGGAAACATGCCCCTGATTTATCCTACTTTGTTAACTACAGAACTCTCTGTAATAAACACGCCTTTGGGAATTAGTAAAGGGAGGAGGCATTTTTGTTCACATAACATATTGGTAATTTTATAAATTACTGGCTAGATTTGCCAATATATCATTATGGACACCATTTGTTTAAAAACTAAATCCATCCCTTCCAATTATTATAAAACAACATTTGAAAAAAATATATCTTTAGATATAAATTAAGTATTTGAAGTAATTAATTCACGCAATGTTAAATATTCATTATAACAACAGAATGAAATAAATATATCATTAAATTCATTAATTCTTAAATCCGAAATTCGACCCCATGCCAAGCACTATCTTTAATATTAATTAATTATTTAAAATCATAAATCCACCCAATGTTAATTATTCATAACACTAGAATGAAATAAATGCATTGTTAAAATTAATTAATTCTTAAATCATAAATCCAACATTTTTTATTTATTTTTAAATTATTATTTTTTTTATTGGAGTTTAAAGTCGCTTTCAAGATTCTTTCCCTTATATCACGACTTGTCAGTTTAGGGCAGGAGGAAACCTGCAACATCCGTAGTGCTGAATGTTGCAGTAAACCTGT
>JAUTBT010034943.1:0-18205 GCA_032361225.1 Lepetodrilus schrolli
TGATATTGATATTGATATTACATATTCTTGTTTTCACGTATATTTATTTGGTTTACACTTATATTCAGAAATATATATATATATGCGTAAACTTTAGGTTTATTTTAATGTTACCTTAATTAAAATGTTTAATGTATTATATATATATATATAAATAAGCTTTACAGCTTGATTACCAATCCTCATTCATTTTCTTTTGAATATAAATATGTTTAAACCGAATAATATGTGTGAATAACTAGATATAAATAAACATAGATATACATGGGATTTTTTCAATACAAATTCAATATAAACATTGTCCTTACCTAAATGATCACAAAACTGTTTACTACATAATTTATTTATAAATCTTTCGACAGAATAAATTAACTTAAGCAAATGTAAACATATTCAGATAACGTGCATGGATATATTTAGAAAGTTTCAAAATGATTTCATTTTTATTTTATAACAGATATTAAGCAACACAATTTTTTTAATTAAAGTTTTATAACAATAGCCAAGCTTGTTTTTCTGTCTGTCAAATTAAAATGTTTTCTTATAGAAATACAAAGATCTTTGATAGGGTCAATGGAGAACTATCACTGTTCTAATCTTGGAATGCGACAGAGTGCGATTAATCTAGTGAAATTGTTGACCTTTGACCCGAAAACTCAAGTTGACCTTTGCTCTAAAAAGTCTTTATTCATTATAAATAGCAACACTTCTCTTCTGACTCAGTCCGGCTTTCTTCCAAAGCCACCAAATGGCAGTATCGAATTTCGTCCAAAGTAGAAAATCATTCCAGCTCTAACAAAATAAACACGTCACACTATCGTCACGAAGGTGAATGTTTAAGGGTTGGTTTAGTTTTAGATACGTTGCTTCCGATGAATAAACGTATAAATTATAACTTAAAAATAAGTTGTATCTTTACTTATTAGTTATGAAGGCATATCGTTATGGAGTACATCTTTAAAAATACATATAGTAATTCTTTATATTTTGGATTTAGACTTTGGTGTTTAATATCTAAATATTTATCCCCAAAACATAGCTAATGTCTAGATGTCAGTTGTCAAATACAACAACATTACTGTATTTGTGAAGAAATAATTCATTTCGATAAGTATTCGTTCAATAAATGAAAATTGGTAATTTGTAGACCTGGATTAAATACTTGATTTAAATTATTTTTGATTCTTAAGAGAGACTCAATCACATTTCCACCATTCTCTTCTTTATTTTGCATATTTTACACCAAAGTAAAATATTTCCTGTCGACCAGCAGTAATTTTACACCAAAGTAAAATATTTCCTGTCGACCAGCAGTAAATAAAAATCAGAAATCGTTTCACACTTACAAATTGATTGCAGATTTGAGCCAATATAAACAGCAATCAAGGATAACAAGGCACTTATCTCGTGCAGGATAACATTACGTCACAGACTTTCACTCAGCATTTGCTATCCCCGGGGCTTTGTGTTTAGGTGATAACTATTTTGTTGCGCAAAACCACGTGTTTAACATGACACGAGCGAATAATTAACTGTGGGATGGTCCGTCGTTGTGTTTTTATTCTGTGCCTCGGTATTTGAAACTAACTCGTGTCGGAGAATATTTAATAGAGTAAATTAAACCGATCGATTAGTTAAACATTGGCACCTTGTCCATAAAACATGACAGAGAGGTATTCGAAGCAGAGTATTTTTATAACATTGAATATATTCTTGTGGCATGTAGTATTAACTTAAAAGCTATAGAACGTGGTTATTATTATTGTATATGGAAAGTTTCAAATTTCAAAATAACATTCACTTTAATTAGAATTTGTTCTGGGTTTCGCCATGGCACTAAGATATCATCTTTCACAACACGAAAACTAGATCGATTAAATACTAACACAATGTCGAATAGTTATTGATTAAGTTGTTGAATACTAGTGAAAAATATAATAGAAACTTATCAGTGTAAGTATACCATGTGTGGTATGTATTCTATATACTCATAAATGACAGTCTCATGTAAAGAAAAAAAAAGCCAAATTTAATATAAGAAGAATAGTTCATTTTGTTCACGTGTATATACAATAGATTGCATGCTTAAACAATAAATTAAAACACCCAGCCATATTGGCTTATGAGAGACTATTAAAACTGTATATACAATTAGAAGAAGAAGAATATTTCATTTATTTAAGCTTCACGTGTATTTACACTAGATTGCATGTTTAAACAATAAATAAAAACAGCCAGACTTATTGGCTTATGAGACACTGTTAAAACTCTATATACAAATAGTAATATTAAGGTATATACATAGAAAATGTAAAATTAATATTTCCGTTGAAAAATAATTCGGTCAATAACTTTTAAGTCAGCAAACGTACATTTCCTTCAGTATTGATTTAAAAGAAAATTCAGATTCGTTATAAAGGTGAGTAATACACACCATTCCAAATCAATAATTAATTCTTCCTACAATCATTAATTCTTCCTACAATAATTCTTCCTACTAACCTGTCGAGAATTACGTCTTCAAGATTGTCAACAAAACGCGAGGGCTATCCACTGGGGGAGATTCTAACAATTCCATGGCTATAGCACGAGATAATGTAACACGATATATTTGGGATTTCCAACCGCAAAATTAGGTTAGTGGCTGATGTGTCGAGTAATGACTTCACCAGTCTCATTATTAGTGAATATGTTAAACATTTTAGTTGAAATTGACAAGACAAGTGACTCCATTTTCGTCAATAACCCGCCATTGCTTGCTATGCGTTAAAGAAAAACATTTATCAGAGTTCCTTCATAGTCATTAATATTGAAGTGCCATTGAATTTTTAACCTAACAACTATTTCTATGACACTCATAATTATTAACTTGGGATATTGTTGTATAAAATTCAAATAAATTAATTAATATAAAATTATGTCCTGTTTTAATACTTCCAATGTTTACCGAAGTAGTTGTTATGTGATAAATTCAATGTCTAAATAATTAATCCAAATGTGCTTATATTTCCACAAAGCAAACCATAACAAGAAAGAACACCCTATTCAATTTAGAGAATATGGCACACCTAATTTATTTATTGACATTGTTTTAATTAATTATTTTAATTTAAATTAATTATAGTAATTGTATTAAAATAATGAAAATTCTAAATATAAATAAGATATAATTCTCCCCGTGTTGAATACAAGATTTAATCCTGAAACACGACATAGTGTTGGTGCATAGAACATATCCCGCCCATAACACTATACAGCATTTACATTCCCTATGTGTGCATTGCAATGTAAACAAACCGTTTCAGACCAAACACTCATGGTACAGTCTCCATAATGTTAGCAGGATATCATATTCGTCGAATTAAGGAATTATGATATGCTAGTACATCTACTGTTAGCACTGCAAACTGCAAAAGTTCAACGTTTAATAATGCAATCAGGGAAATTGGTCCTCGAAATGGCGGAAGTGATTTGTAAACAACCAAGATGTCTACCATATCAAGCAGACGATAAGGGAAAACGTGTCACGTTATGTATTAAAAAAAATTAAATCTTTAAAAGATAAATCTGGTAAACATGCAATAGCTCACCTGTCTTTTGCTTCTGCTGCTCGATCTCGTTGTCGACGGTTCTTGAACCAGTTGCTAACTTGAGTCGTGGTTAATCCCGTGGCTTCTGAAAGCTCCCTCTTCTCTCTGGGTGACGGGTAGGGGTTGTGTCCGTACCATTCCCTTAGAACCGTTCTGGATTTTTCCTTGAAGCAATAACTCGTCTCTTCCCCATCCCAGATAGTCCGGGGGAGAGGGAACTTCCTCCTGACTCGGTATTTCCCCACGGCACCCAGCGGCCTACCTCGGAGTTTCTCCGCTTCAATGTAATGTGCCTTCAGCCACAACGCTTGCAACTTGGGGTGGTTGTGAGGTGCGAATTGGTTGTTTTCTAATATTTTGTACAATTCCTTAAAATTTCCGCGATGGAAGGCCACCACGGCTTTGGCTTTCAGAACACTCTCGTTCTTGTGTAGGTGCTCACAAGCGGGTAGAGACCACAGGAAGCGAGCGAGTCTGTCTATGTTCCCACCTTGTTGCAAAACTTCGCAGACACACGCTACCTGCTCTTGGGTAAATCCGAACGAGGGTAGCATGGTTGGAGCACCGGAGGGCGAGCCAACGTTCGTCGGAGGCTGGTGGTCGTGGAGCATTGCCGTCGGAACGTTTGGAAACGGTCGTACGGCGGTTCCGTTCTGCTCCCGGAAAACTGGAAAAACAAGAGAGGGGGTAGATTGAGTTACTTAGAACGGAGCTATTGCGTTTCACTGCGACATGGCACCGTGGCCGAGTCCCGCTCGTTGATTGGCTGCGACCCGCGACCTCAAGGATATATCGTTATTCACACAATGCCTGTGAAAATCCATCGCCATGGTTACGATGTCAATCATGAAACTCTACCCCCGAGAAGGCGTGCGCTAAAGCCCAGCCAGCTGAGAATCGGCCGGGGCCACAAGGATTGTATTTCATTTATCGGTGGGGTAAAACAGCGCTTCTTGCAATCCTAATGACAGAGACGACATCCAGGCAGCCATATAACTTTGTAAACACGGCGACTAATTGTCCTAGGCATTCCCGCTTCGGTCGTCTGCTAACTGAATGTGTTTATGTTTCTAATGATATCCACGACCGTGAAATGAATTGTAGTCTACGTAACGCATGTCTCGTTCGGAAAGAACCCCGCAGATCGCCGTCTCCGTTTTCAAGGTGACAGACCTGATTACTGTTTGAAAAGAATTTCATAGCGGATGACTTTGAATAATTGGAAGATTGTGATACCCATAAGAGCACTCGAGCGAGGATACATAAAAACTACGATATGAGTGTATAATACGCCATTTTGAATAGGCAAGTTTATGAAAGATATATACATCGTGAGAAGAACCCTTCAAAAAAATATTAATTGATTTCACGGAGGAACAAGAGAAACGCGAAATGCCGGAAAGCGTTACGAATGACATTTGGTGTTGTAAACGGAAAACCATTGCCTCGACACCGGTACAAATGAGAAGAATAAATAAACCTCGAACATAGGAGACCATCAATATTTATACACTAACATGAGTTACAGATTAACTGGCGATAAAAACCGAGTTTGGGGGTAGGGAGAAGGAGACGAATTACAGGGGTCCCATGGCAACTAAGGGGACAGGTTGGAAAAGACAAGAGGACCAGACCCCCTCTGCACCGATGGACAAATCTAAATACGGGATCCCACTGGGATTTTTTGTCTGTTGGACTCATCAGGAATTGCCTCACCCCCCGGGGTACGGGATCAGATTTCGTGTTTCGAGTCAGGCGGAGTTTGACTTATTCCTCTGACAATTAATATGGGTCCTGTCACGATTATTAAAAACAGACCTGGCCCCGAGATTACAAAACCGTTTGAGTACAATTTCATACTCAAACTCAAATTGTATCCAAATCTTTGTAGAGTTAAGCATACAATCGTATTCAAACAAGTTTCGTAATGTTGGAGCCCGACATTGAATTAATTCATGGAACGGATCTAAAAAAAAACCATATATACCGGTAGCATATCAGTTATAACACTAGATAAGATTATACTTACATATTAAATGGGGGGTGGATTAGTCCTAAAAGAATGGATAATCTGAGACTAAAAAACATACACCTGCCAAATCAAGATCAATTCCTATCGTATGAAATTTGAACAACATAGTAATGAATGGAAATATGTGCACCATAAATTCTACACCTACAAATCGGCACTACACAGCATCGAAAGTCAATGTACGAAATAGTGACAATCCCTGTGAAACAGAAGATATCTACTAGAAGACTGTAACATCCCTACCTGCTGAATCGTCACACAAACTCCTAACATCATCACCTGTTCAATGCTCAGGCGCGTCCTACACCTCCTACACGTTTGCTTCACTGAACTAGCAGACGACCCTATCCATACAGCGAATAGCGTACGGTATACATATACATTCAATCGGATAAACCGTATAGCTGCCGTATGTTGACATTTTCGAAAACTGGACGTCATCCATGCAGATAAATCAGATATATGGAGAACTTTTGAGATTTGGATTAAGGTTTTATTAAATTGCGGGGAAGTGAATAGTTCCAAAAACGGAGTATGAACTAACCTTACGCATAATTCAAAGATGGACGACACATTTGATGTAAATATTACGTTGGTGTCGCTGAGACTCTCTGCGTTGTTCTCTGCCCGTATGACCGGCATACGTACTAATACCTCACGCTGTCCTATATTCAGTTCATAATCAACTTACGAAATGCAAACAAACTGCCTCCAAGTGTCAACATTCTGCTGAAGGAGAAAGTCAATGGCGCTTCGGCATTACCTTAAGCTAATTTCTTCAGTAGGAGTATAGAAGTCAAACATGTCATTGAAACGTAAATAAACCAAACTAAGAGTTCCTATTATTAACTGACAACCGTTGTTCACAAAAATACACACCGCTGCCTTGGACAATAATAAAACAAAAATGCCTACAAAGATTATGCGTGTGCACTTTATACACGTACGGAAAGGTAAACATTATAGAAAGCGACATTAATGACTGGTTGTGGTAACTCATACTATGATAAATATTAACTGTCTATTATTATCAGTCAACAAAACTTCACAAAGAACCATAACCAATATTTCCCCCCAGTTTTAGAAACTCGACAGATATTATAACCACCATCACAACTCCAGCTAAAACCACCATCTCTAAGAACACAGAACGAATAATTACACCCTTCCACTGATAACGGATCGAATTTCATTTTTACGGCTCCTGCATAATTGGCACTCAATGCATTATCATAGCTTCAGAACATGACATATGGGCCTCGGGGGTGGGGTGTGGTGTTGGGGGTGGGTGTGTGTGTGTGGGGTGGGGGTGGGGTGTGGGGGTGGTGGCAAGTCTCACGGCAATCACACCTTGCCCGACCCCTAGGTCATCGCGGACCGAGGGCACTATGCCTTCCACGCCCCTGGGACACTATGTAAACTAAGCAAGTCTTGCCTCTTTCCTCAGCCAAACATATAACCGGGTGGCGAAGTTCACCCGTTTTGTATGTACACCCCATTGTCCGTCATTTTGCTCTCCATGTAGCTTTGTAAATGTTAGTGCATTAGCGGGTACAACGGATTTGCCGCGACCGCCTCTATTACCAACGGCTATTGTGAAGTCGCGGTCGGTCAATATTATTGCATGGGCATTGAAGAATAGACCAGTCATTGATAGACTGGGGCCCTTGAAACCAACATCAATATAACACGTAACTGCCACTGCTTAATTTACTTCCCTTCTTGGCCGAGGATTAAATATTTTCCTGCTTTTCAATAATATACACTACAATAAAATAAATAAACAAACAAAATACACGTTAAATAGACATTAACACTTTGTTAGTATCACATGTGCAAGTGATTTCGACATTATTAATGTGAAAAAGAGAATGTTTAAATAATTGACTATAACGAACATGCATTATGAGTGATGTCATGCGTGGATATATTGTGGAGAAAACGTTGCATCACACTGTTACGGGGTAATTACGCATACTGTTATTTGGATGACTCAGCTATTTTGGGTATGCAACATATAGGGTAAAGAACCGTATACTCATCATCAGTTGAAAACAATGTTTTTTTTATGTGCTGTGCACACGTCGGAGGGTTTTATGTCCGTACATAACTGATAGAAATAAATTATCAAAGACAAACTATAATACGACCTCAAACTGGTTTTATATTTTGACAACGCAAATATAGTTCCTGGACGGTGGGCACCATCCATAAACTAGTATAAAGGCCATTATAGATTAGGCGATTTTTATAGCTGCAACAGTGTTGCTGCGATATTTGTTGCCTAGTGTATAGTGAAAAATCGCTTGTCTCCCATGTGATGCGACGACGGTCGCCTATAATGTATAGCAAATTGTTGCAGAGTCAAATGTTGCCGCAACTTATGGAAACATTGTTGCGGCGATAAAAACCACGTAGTCTATAATGGCTTTAAGAATGTCTTGTGGTTGTATAACAGTTAATACTTTAAGGTGAAATGAGGTTGAAAGCCTAGTTTACAAATTTCAATGCAAATTCTAAATCGTTGTGCACGAAAATAGGTGTTCTGACGTCGACTGGTGCCACTGCAATGCATTGCCAAATAAATATATCTACACAGTACCTGTCAATAATACTTGTATATCTACACTAAATCTGCACTACAACACGGACACTAACAATCGTCTTGTATCTGGGTCCCAAGGCCATCTGCATGTAACTGAAGTAATTGCGATAGTGCAAGCCATTAATTGCATTGTGTGGGTTTTCCTTCCTATAGCGGATATTTCTGGTGCACGCTGAGGAGCAGTGCCAAACATTAGCAACCCCACCCCGTCTTACCTAGTCTGTGTCACACCCTGTTCTCACCAAAATACTCCTATTCCAAATATACCCCTAGAGCAGTTAAGCAAGTCTAGATTACTCGAGAACAAAGAGGGTAAAGAATTTACTCCTTTGGGGCTCCTTTGATATAAATATAATACCAATCAATATAAGTTTTATATTATTGATTTACTTTAACCCTCGGAGACTGTGGATAGTCTATATTATTGATTTACTTTAACCCTCAGAGACTATGGATAGTCTATATTATTGATTTACTTTAACCCTCTGAGACTATGGATAGTCTACGTCTTACCCTGTTGGAATTGACATTGTATACGTGTGCATTTATAAATGATATGTATGTCAATGACATGTCTAACGTCTTTAAAGTTATACGTTAATACCGTTGTATATTACAGTTGTGCTAATACTATCTTGGATCAGTAATGTCATCAGCGGTGAATAATTTGCTATTTCTAAAACATATAAATATATTTATGATTAAAACATGATACCTATATTAACACAATATCTATCCCATGAATTTCACACTTGCGAATATGTCCAAATCTAATGTCCAAGATATAACATTCGCATACTTCCATTTGGGACAGACGTGCAGCCAATGGCTTGTCCAGTGACCAATTGATGTCCCGACATCTGATCATGACAAGTATTCATAGCCAGACTAATCTCATCCACTTTCCGAATCACAGAATAGACATAAAAAGCATAAATGTGAACGTTATTTGCTATTCAAGCTAAACGGTTCCAGTAGCAAAGAGTTCAAGGAGCGAGCCAAGTCAATTCAATAAATTATTGATGCCTATCTCGTAATTTCAGTACTATAAAACGCATTTAAATGGCCAGTGAGGCTGATTGCACTAATAATATATAATTATATTAGTCAGTGTTGGAAAATTCCGTTCAAATATTTAATTGACTTGACTTCGCAATAGCGAAAGGGAAATAATATGAATATACACGAATCTATGTTTTGCTACATATAATACGAACCAATTAATGTTCTAGTGAAATTGGATACCCGTATACTTGACTGACAGTAGTGTCGATTTCAAGGTGCATACGAATAAAGTGATAGACAGATAGCCGTGACATGCAATCTGTTGCAGACATTGTACTTGAACGTATGACAAACATCTGTCTGAAATGAACATACATTGTGTACTTTTACTAGTATAAGAACGATTTGACAATATGAAATAAACGATCATTGCATATTGGTATACGTTATTTGCTACTAGACTATTGTTGCAACTTTTAGTATGTCTTCAAAGTATTCATAATATTTGCTTGCTCTTGTATTATTTTCTTAATTTATTTATATTTTAGATACATTTGTAAGCTATTTTTGTGGATGCATCATTTAACTTAATTCTTTTACTACCAATGTACATTATGTAATCTGTATGTCAATCTATATGCATACTCACGTGTGTAATTAATGCATAACGCGACGAAATGACATTAGCAAGGTACAATGATATAACAAAATTTGATCCATGAAATTGACATTTTGTCAAGGATATTCAATTGTGTGTTTTCTTCAGTTCGTTAACTCCTAGTAAGCGTATAGGGAATTATGTCTACAGAACACCCGAATATATATAACAATTTTGTTTTTGTTTTAAAAGGAATATTCGGTATCGGGTTACCGTTTATGTGGAAATAGATTTTGAAAATGCCAACAATTTTCAAACAAATTTCCATCAAGAGTCTGCTAAACGTCACCATAACATAACATACATTTGTTAATTTGATTCATGGACTATTTTAAAGTTACACTTTGTACATTCAAGATGTCGCATATAAATATAGTTAATATTTGTGTATTTTGCTTTTTTATAAAAGAAAGAAAAGACTTTAAAGAAGGTCTTACTTTTTTTTTTTACTGTATCATGATATTAAAAAGAAATCATGTCAGTATCCAATGTATTTTTGTATACCTATGATAAAGTTTGAATTACGAATAGTCACTTAATCAATTATACACGATTTACATTTCTTTTTCTCCAGCAGCATAACATAAATATATATTTTCTAAGCGCCGCTACACGCACTTAACAAATACTCACCACTGTATCATTAAGCTTCGTTAATTAATAATGCATTATTATCAATAATCAAAACATCACCGACAGCAAGTCCTACATTTTGTCAATGTCAATCGATTTCTTTTGTCAAGCGTTTTCAAAACACTACCAAATGTTACGTTTGTCGATTTTACCGAGTGGTGGTACGAACAGCGCTAGTCAATAGCAATTGCATTAAACCGAGATAATAATTGAGGGCATGGGCTTAACCATGTCGATTTCGAGTATACCCCACCAGTACGTATCACTGTCATCATTTGAAATGAACATCATGACAATACGACATTGACTGACAGACCTCTTTGAAATGTAGTAGTTGAAATACATTTCAAGTAAGTTACGAATCTGTAACTTTAAAAATAACATTAGACAATCCATAGTCTCAGAGGGTGAAAATAAATAGTTCAAATATAAATAATATTGAGTGGTATTATATTGATATGAAAGGAGCCGCTGAAATTCTTTACCCTTGTTCTCCAGTAAATCTAGACTTGCTTACATGCTCTAGGGTGATATTTTGAATAGGAGTATTTGGGTGAGAACAAGGTGTGACACAGACTAAAATAACATTATTATTATTATTGTAACTGTACACAAGAAGGCAATATCCATAGCACATGTTCTTTTGAACTGAAAAGCCTTTTGTATGTCAAATGTTATGTAGCATGTGCTAGACACTTTAATAAATACTCTTCTGCTTCTTCCTTTGTAATGAAATTTGCTTTGGATAAATAACATAAAATCAACTTTTGACTGAATGTTTTACTACAACATAAGCAGTTCCCATGGCTTACTTCTCATTCATGCTGGATGGCATTATGCTAATTTCAATGTCTTCATTTCATGTAGAATATGTTGAACATTCCGACCAGAAAGCTGCATATTAACATCATATGAAAACTTGTATACAACTATGATGTCGTCTTTTCGATCTTGCTACAATTGGATATCAAAATGCACTTGATATTTTGATATTGACAACTTTTTAAAAATATATTTGCGGTAATTGTATGTCATATTATACTGAAGGCCACGATGTTAATTTTCTAATTAATTAATTTAACCTATGTAAATTTCATAATTACAAGAGGGTTGTCACTGTTTACTGATATTGACGAATTATCAGTATAGAAAGAGATACACATAACAGTTCTTATGCTGGTACTGCGTTAATGCCATCATGCATATTCATGATTGAGAACATTACTATTTTGAGAGAAAAAATATCTCACCTGATGGTTGTAGAATGCTATTGACATACTGGTCTAGACTATCGTGATCTTCAAAAAGATCGCACGCGGAAGCTAGACCCACCATTTCCCAGCATAGACGTGGTTCATCTATACTACCACTATTACCAGTTTCTCTGAGCATATCCCATTAACTATTGAACGCGGCAGCTGTTTTACGCATATTTGTACAAATTTGTTCAATATACACGGTTTGACACGAGCACATAGGCATGTTCAAACAATTTGCACCTGAGCACGATTTAAGGCAGAAACTAATCGGTGGCAATACCCTGCTGAGAGCTTTGGCGCGGATGTGGGTGGCATGATAGAATTATCCATGCGAATGTATAATGTCAGGTACAAGTGTATATGGGCGGGTGAGGCTCCTTGCAGCGCTGTTACGAAACATTCTTCAGCTAGGATCGAAATAGCATGATGGTTTATCCACCCCGTGCCAGTGATCTGTACATGGCTGTATGTACAACAGCTGTCAATAGATTCAGGATGAGACTGCGAGGGGACTGAAAGTGGACTGAAAGTGGTATTAAAGTTGTGGGTGGTGGTATTCAATTTTTGGCTCGATATAGATAGACAGTCTCAGTCATGAGTTGGCTTTGTTTTCAGTGATCGTAAATAATATATATTACCAGCGACGACGGGAAAATCCGTGGCCAAACACAACTCGAATAAAGTATAAAATATAAATAGCATGTCTGTATTGCCAATTAAGAACGTATTAATAAGTATTCATCATCTATTTTAAATTCCCCTTTCACGTTTAACATTGATACACCTACATACATGTAAAATACATAAATAAAGAAGGACAAAAGATAAATGAGTCCAAATAGTTCAATTCAAAGCATATCGAATGCAGATATGTTTCCAGTAGCCCACCCTACAAACTACAAACAGCACTGCTATTGTGAAACAACTATAAACTATAGACAAATATAAACCACAAGGAAGTAAATAAGCAAGTGATACCATTGGGTCCTATACAAGGTGTGATAAATTAGGAAACAGACAACGCTCAATAGCCGTCAATCAATCAACCGTTATACACCGCCTAATCATAAGGTCACTAGGGTTTATTACGCCGAGGGTGTTTGCATACTAATCATAGTTGATTACACCAGACACCGCAATTGACAAACAATACAGTTAACTGGCCATTGACCCATCAAGTAGGCTTGAAGTTTGTCGAGTCCCAGAAATGTAATTAACTCTGGTACGTTAACAGACACACATTTGATCATATTAAATGATTTCGAAAAAATATACCCCAGCTAAATAAAGTGACCCTTTTAATGGAATCAAAAGGAAACAATTGACAATTTATATAACGAATTGCCATCTGTAATTGTGTACCCAAAACCTACACGAAACCAAAATATTCATGTACAAGATTCAAGAGTATATGATATTGAAAACTATACGAAGCCAAAATATTCCCGTACACGATTCAAGAGTAATGCTATTTTAAACTATACGAAACTATATTGGTTTGTTTTTATACGTATCTTATACGCATTATATAGTGCGCTAAGTTTAAAGAATAGCATCTTTCTTATTTACTTTTTTCTCTCTCCAAATACCAGCAAGAAGACAAACTAGCTTTATTATCATAATTGCATTTATTAGTACTATTTGTTATTGCTATTCTTATTGGCGTTAGCATAATCTTAATTATTATTAATAGTTATACATAGTAAATTAAATGTTTACCTTAGATTAAATAACTGCATTCTTCAGGTATAATATAAAAATTGATAGTCCCTTGAACATAAATTCTGTCCTAGAATATTATGATACTATCAACAAATAATGCATAACATTCTTTAAGTTTTTATATATGTTTTTTTCTCTTCTGATAATATGTTAACAATTTCGGCAAATTCAAAAACGCATAAATGCTGTAAGGATAACATTTCCATACACGCCTAACCAAAGCAAAACAACGCATTCAAACGCCGCATGATTGTCTCGACAAGAGGCATAAACATAGCCTAAATATACGTCTACAGGAATAGTTCTAAGCGGATTTGGCCGAGAAAATAATATGGCCGACACGTGCAATCCAGCCGGTCAAGATAACTCTGCGCATCGATGTTGACACATTTCCATCCCGGCATATTAATTACCAGCAACACATACGGCATATATGTTGGCATCATTCTATCAAAGAATGAATGAAAGAACGAACGAACGAACGAAGAAGCACGAGGACAACGAATAACGATCTCGTGTGTTCTGATACGTGCTATGCCTGTTGCCCCCATCTGGAACCAGTCGCGTAGCGTCAAGGCGATATCAAAGGTCAAGGTCACAAACTTTCTCTCCCCCTGAAAATCTTCCCACAGAAGATTTTACATTCACAATGTATCGCCGGAACCAATTCACGCAACCGAGAGACCAAACCAAGATATCTGACATCATCCTTTGCTCTAAGTAATCCCTCAATCCGTGCCAAAACATTATCGGAGCGGATGTTAATAGCAATACGCACAGACACTCACGTGGAATGTCACATACCAAAACCATCGCCGATTTATAACCCCCCTTTTCGTTGATCCGGAAATATACACACAACTTCGTACTTACGTATATACGAGAAAGTTACACGAGAACCTTTCTTCAAGATGCGCAGTCCGTTATATACCGACGGAGAAGTAAAACTTTGTTGTTTTTCGCGAGACTTGGCTTTACAAAGGAGTAGGACCCGGATGGGCTAGTAAGCTCGGAAGTGGTGTCTGCTCTTGGAGTTGTTGCCAGCTTCCAAGCACATGTGTGTTGTTCCCCAAAGCCTCGCGTCAGCCCCTCGGTCTCTGCTTTACGGCTGTTAGGAGTTTGGGCCATTTGGGATATATCTCTCAATGAGCATTTGTTCTCACTGTGTCACTTCATCCACTTCACGATTTAGACAGTTCCTGGCGGATGCGCCGTACTAAATGTTTGTTTCCATAATGGATTTGTTGAATTGTTTCCTTGCTTTATTTGTAACTTTCCAACGAGGGCATTATCTGTCTACTTGTAATGACCACACATGTCTGTGCTACGGTTTTGGCGAAAATGTTTCATAATGTAAAGCCCAAGAAGTAAAAACGAAAACGACGGGTTTAAAACATAATTATGCAACATTTAAAATTATTATTATTATTATTATTATTATTATTATTAGTAGTAGTAGTAGTAGTAGTAGTAGTAGTAGTAGTAGTAGTAGTAGTAGTAGCATTAGTTTATTAACAGTTCCAACCAATATACCCAATTTACCATATTTAGTTATTGGAACTATGCATTGACATCTAACAAAAACATATAATATATTATAATGTATTAACAGTACGATTAATACATATAACACGAAATATTTTATGTTTTCCATGATGGTCTTCTATGCATGCCTATGCTGATCTTCTAGATATGCTTTGACGAATGCCAGTGCAATGGCCTGGTTATATATGGTCCAATTCCAACCTGTATTCTTATATTATACAACATATCGGAATTGACAGGTTTTCCCATTCCATATTGTGTATACACGCCCCCAAAGCATACACATCTAAGCCTAAACTTCAAACTAACACCCACTCACCCTTATGGTACAAAATAATTTTGTTTAAATATCGGAATTGATTTTTTTTCCATTTCATTCCCCCAAAGCATATACCGTTAACCCTCAACTTCAAACTTTAACCCCTACACACCCATGGACTCGAAATTCCCACCCCCCTCATAACGTCACAGGGAAAATTTAATGGCGACATCAGAGTACAACATCTTGTAATAATCTGGATATAACGAGCAAATATATGCTCGTTTATTTCAGTGTCGAGCACTTACGTAGAATCACGCTGAACACGCAAAATTACGTCGCATGCGAACAGTCTATATCCAGCTATGCATAAAACGTCCTTTCCGACCGAATAGCGATTATAACTTGTCCACAAAAGCTAATTGTCTCACAAACAAACAGGCCCCTATGTGACACTTCTGTGGTCCACGGTCAATATTTGCATTGCGTTTTGACCTAACCGTTGGCATTAATAAAGGGATGCGGCAGCCGACGTATAGACGTATATACAGGGAGCACGAGTGAAGTTTTGTGAACAACTTTTGAGAACTGTCAAGTCGTCGTGAAGGAGGCCACTTGAATATACTTGAATTTCGGCGTCTTTACCTGCCGACTTTTAGTGAACTTATCTAACGATAATTATAACTGCTTCGGAAGAAATAAAACATATATTTATATTTAAAATTAAATTCATAAAAGCATTAAAGCATAATTTTATATATTGCATTATATTCTCTGATAATGTTGTAGCAATGTTGATATCAAGCTACTAATAGTAGGCCTATACTAAAATCTCGATGTCCCGATGATAACCTTAAGACCTTAAGATCTACATGTATACGTTTATCGATTAACAGTTCTCATATGCAAAAGACCAAGTGTTAACACATAAAACATGCGGTTGTCAAATATTTCGAATAATGAACCGAATACGAATGAAATAAGTGCAGATATGGCTAAAACATTGGCTATGGGTTGGTCGTACCTAGTTAAAGCGGCATATAGGAGTCATACCGCTTGAGTATCAAATGTTGTTAGCATGTGTTACGGCCAATAAAGGGGAACCCGACACCGGCGTAAGACGATACCTTGAAGCGAATACAGCAATTGCTCACCGGAGACGTGTTTAGTTCTTACCGAAACACTAAATATCGGCGTGTTTGTTTCTGAAGGTCGTGATATTTAAGCACTGGCAGTCAGATTCTGGGAATTTACGCTTTGTGATGGCATGAATGGAGTGAAAAAAAGGACCAATGGAACTATTTACAATTTGGATATTTTGAACAAAATATATATATATTTTTTTTTGGACAATGTACGACTTAAATATACGTAATTGGTAATCTATAATGTAATCAAATTCATAGTTATTTTCAGATTGTTTTTATACAAGCATTTTAAAAAAAAGCTGTGCATAGCAAAGAATATCTGAAGAAGAACTATGCATATTATTGTACAACATATGCAGTTATGTAAAATATGCTGAACGCTTCCTGATAAACACAATCCGTATGAAAGACAATAATGATGGGTCCGGACACATTGCTCGATTTCCCCGTAGTGATAACATGGTTGGGACGCGATAAATAATCCTGGTAAAACAAGGCAAATTAGTCTGTATCACGCCTTGTTCTCACACAAATAACCCCCCTAGATCAGATAAGCAAGTCTAGCTTTCTGGAGAACATGTCTCAGAAGGTAAATATAGATATAGTACCAATCAATAAGTTATAAATATTTAGATGATTTACTTTCAACCTCTGAAACTATGGATAGCAAGGCAAATACATACAAATAAGTAGGCTTATGTGTATATAGTAATCAAAGTGGCTTAAAAAAATAGTGTTAAAACTAAAATCATACATAGATACGCTTACACGCATCAAACACAAAACCTTAGAGAACATATTAAGTACCACCCGGAAAGAATTACAATAAAAGAAAATTAATGTATAAATGGTAAATTTAAAACGCGTTTACACATTTCAATACATATTATAATGAACTATCATAACGCAGTTACTGAAGAAAGAGCTCATGAATTGAACGTGTTGAACCGGCACCAATGTCTAGGTAAGTATAATTTCATGCTTTGATGTATACCATACCCTTGAATATAAGGGAGATATTGTTCTCGACATGTGAGGATGAAGATGTTATGTGAATTTGATAACGTCAAGGAGTTAGACATGTAGCGTTATTTCTTTGCTTGTGTGTGTATATATATATATATATATATATATACACACGCACACTTGGATCTATCCTAGATATCCCTATATACTACTGAACCGATTACAGATTTCAGTTACACAACCAACCATTAGACCCACGGAGATGATAGGCCTATGCACGTACATTAAAGATAACATATTAACGAATTAAGTTATATATCGTGTTCTAACACAAATAGAACTTGTACTAAAAATACTAAACTTTTAGATTTCCAATATAGCTTTTTTAATTGAATACTTTTCACTAAAAATACCTCTGATATGAATCTGGTTGATAATAATGTATGCTCTTTTTTTAAAGTTGAAATTTAAAGTAAACTTCACCTGTTTGTAAACTGTATATATGTCAAAAACTTCTGGACTAGTTTACAGACTCATTTAAACCTTTATGTCCCGAAACAAATATTATTAATCAATATTCTATCCTTTTTGGCTTCTCTTCGGGCCATATCTTTTCTAAACATATTACAATAGCAGCAAAAAGATACATTTACGTAACAAGTCTAAACTCAAAACAACTTTCACTGCAATCATTTTAAAGCATTGCCAGAGAAATAGCTCAAGTAGAATTACATTTAGCCAGACTCAATAATTCTGTACAGAAATTTCACTTTAAGTGGTCTG
>JAUTBT010034954.1:0-13748 GCA_032361225.1 Lepetodrilus schrolli
GCACCCCCCCCCCCCCCCCCCCCCCGACTCTCAGCAATGGCTAGGAGGACTTTTGAAATGTAGATGTCACTTGTTATCTACCAGCTCTGCTGTGGTCACAATGAATTTCCTGTCACGGAGCCCCCTGTTATCAATAGATGGTGCATTCATCAGACAGCGATTGTTTCTCAATAACCGATGGCAGTAGACTCGATGGCAGTAGACAGTAGACTCGATGGCAGTAGACTCGATGGCAGTAGACGCGTGGAAATGTCACAGGTATATACCCACCACATGACCCGGTGTCGTTGCTTACCACTTGCGTTATTATTATGGCGGATGACTTAAAAGTTTTAGAGGTGAGTGAAGGCTTTGTCAAGATAACTGAGGATCGGCAGTAGGTTTTAAGTGCTCCATTGAAGCAAATTGTTCAAGAATTTTAATGCTTTCTATTTTGTGTTTGTGTGTTTTTTTACATAACTCATACCACCATGACTTTCTCACTTCCTGCACTACAGATGTCTAAAATGTGATGTCTATGATAAATTGAAATACTTTAATGTTGTTAATTTCAGTTAAAGTTTAAATTTAATTAGAATTTTTGGAAAGTTGAGGTCCATTTTCATCTATTTATATAATTCTACTGGAATTTGATCTAAATATAGTGATGAAGACAACAAGATTGGTATTTGTGAGTTTACACATAGTTCCTGCTGTATAGTAGAACAAAGTGTTTTCTTCTTCTCGTCTTTGTAAGGTATCTGTACACAGTATTTGCCTACTGTCAATTATCATTAGATCTAGTGGGAATCCTTTCATTTACAAAACAATTTGACAGATGTTCTTTGTGTCGTGAGGGCTTAAGTCAGTGCTGCTAGGTATTGATTGGTGAAAATTAGGACTGAAATGTCAATAAATCTTCCGAATGTAGAAGTGCAGGGATCACTGGCTTTAACAAGCCCTCTTTATCTCGCCACTGTGGACAGTTTACGCTGGTGAAAGTATTTCCATAAATTCTGTAATTTGCTAAATTGGGAATATGTAAATGTTAATTCAAACCTTCAAATAAATGTGATAGAGGAATTTGTAGACATGTGTAAGTACCATAAATATAAATGATTCATGGCTATATAACTGTGTGATAATAATTGTAAATTTGTAATAAAATTAATTTCATCATTTGAACCTGATTAATGAATAATTATAATATATATTTTTTAAACAATTGACTTTCAATTTTAGTGAAAATATATCCACTGCTTTGTATTGTATATAATCTTAAAAATGTCAAGTATAGATGCAAAATGAAATGTAAAATTTGAATGTAAACTTTAAACTTTTTTTACTGATATTTCTCATATAAAATTCACTTTGTCTATATCAGGATATGTTGTACAGTCTATCTTAATTTTAATACAAGAAGATAAATCGACAGTCTATCTTATTTTGATGCAAACATATTTTGCATGATATTAATTTAATATACATTAATTTTGCGACTGAGGAAAGTGATAGAATATATTGAGGTATATTTTATGTATTTAAGTTTCAGTGGATAGAGGTCTGTACGACTTATAAGTCAGCAATTGTGACACATAATAGGACAAGACATCTGTCCAGGGTACAGACGACAACGAACTGATGCGTATTGTCCAGCCACCATTGTACCATCGTAATGGCAGAGGGCTCCGCACAACAATTGAAGACGGGGCAACGTAATTGATCGAAGATCATCCTTTCATGGGCAATGAGGTGTCTTCAGTGATGGGACAGTCTTTGTCTGAACATAGCCTACTCCCCCTTCCCCCCACACTTCCCCTCCCCCCAAATCCCCTCCCTCCAAATCCCCTAACGGGTCAGCACACCCTTTCTGTAGTAGGTATTGATTCTCAATGCAGTAACGTAGATAGTGATGTTTGACTACACCAGCTAGTGATGCCCAGTGCTTGTACCACAAGACCCCATTCTATCCCTTTCTTTTTCTTTCTATTTCTTGTTCCAATCAACCATGATAGCTTACCCGGCTATCTATGTATTGATCTGAAGTGTAGAATTGTGCTGTTTGAATAAAATGGGGGGGGGGGGGGTCCTTCCTGAATTGTATATGCATTGGTCCCACACTCGTCTTAAACTCAGAAGTATCAGGACACAATTGCAAGCATGTGCGCTATTTGACAAATGAGACATTTACAATTTCGGATTTTGTGTTGAAACGACTCTTTCCTTTGCTTGCTGTAATGTAATAGATCTCACTTTGGCATCATTGCTGTACTTGTCACGTGAATGCTGTAAGTTATTGTGTTAAGTGCTGCTATTACTATGAAGAGGCCAATTCTATCCACAATTTTCCTATATGGGTATTTGTTAGCAGGGACATCAGAAATACTGGGATTGTAATACCAATTATGTTCCTTTGACTACCTTGTCAGTAATTTCTCAACCTTATGTTCAACCTTGCTTTATTCCTCTACTGGCTTTCAATCCTTTCCTCATCTACATTCCCATTCCCACACCCTAGCCAAGTCATCCCAATACTGTTCTTTAGCCTGCCATTATTATTATTATTATTATTATTACATTATTATTATTATTATTATTACATTATTATTATTATTATTACATTATTATTATTACATTATTATTACATTATTATTACATTATTATTATTACATTATTATTATTATTATTATTACATTATTATTATTATTATTATTATTATTATTATTACATTATTATTATTACATTATTATTATTATTATTATTATTATTATTACATTATTATTATTACATTATTATGCCATCAGAACCTGCTCACTAACAAGAATCACACTTACTTGCAATTTGCATTTTAACAGGTTAATTTAAAAAAAAGAAGTTTTTATCTAATCCTAATTCTTATATACTTCAAAACCGTGTCCCTTGAGGCATCCAAATCATATTTCTCGAGCATTGTCGTCTCCAAACTTAATTCAACCATAGTTGTCCTGTGACCCAACTACGGTATCTTTCCTCATACCAAGGTGTTAGGGCTGCCCTTAAACATATTTCTCAGTTTTTGTTCTCTGACCAAATCTTTCTTCTCCATTGACCTATCTCTTATCCATCATCCTACCTCTTCTCCATCCTATATCTTCTCGCATCTTCATCATCCTATCACTCTTGTATATTGTCATATTGGTGTTCTGTGGATCATGATTGTGGAAACGTAGGTACACGATTCAAATGACAAAAACATCCTGCACTGACAAGTGAAATTGATATTTCTTTATCCGAAATTAAAGAAATTGTTTAAGCTGCAACATTAATTCATTTTGGGGAGTTGCAGTACAAACCTCGTTGTGGTGTTGCATCATACGTTTCAATTGCTCGTCAAAAACGTGACTTCTGGTTTCATATCCATTTAAAGAACCACTAACTAGACTTCGTTGTCGTGGCAACAACGTGCATGCATGACTTTTGTGAATTCTTTTTTTTCTCTTCCAAATTTTCATTTAAGATTTGTGTTTAGTCGACAGATGCGTGTTACGTGTATTAATGTGGATGCAAAGCCACATTTATGTCGTGGCAGTATTGATTGGAGGACGTACGTTGTAGAACTGACACCATTGCAGTGAATTGCATGCTTAGGTTTAAGTAGACGATAGATTTCTTCATGCTTCGCACAGAATTGCGGCTCCATTCAGATCAAATTGATTCCAATATGACCACAAAAAACATCCACAAACCTTTTTGCATTCGATTAAAATCATTGGATGTAAACTGTAATAAAATGTTTGCATTGCAAAAATACAATTCCAGTTTTAATTTGAATTGCAAGAGTACTATGGATGCATATTCCCCCAACTATTTTTTTCTTTTTAAATTCGAGTTTTGACAAGATCGGATTTCTCTTTACAGACCATGTTGGTTAATGTTATTTTGATTTTAATGTCCACTGAAAATGGTATATTCTCAGTTTCCTCTTCCTGTTATGCGAGATAGACGAATGGCATGTTTTAGATCGCAGTGTTATCTTTCAACTCCTTGATTACAGTGTTGAGGTAGGCTGTCACCGTTCTGTACACAAAAACGTAAGAAAAGAGAGATGTTTAATGAGGTATTGGAGGAGTATGTAAGAAAACTCTGCTGGCTCTAGTGTGTAATCTCCTCGCTGCCAGTCCTCTGGGATGATGGCACATGCAGGAGGGTAGCCTTGTTGTAGTATGTACCAGGGTCCTGTCCACGGCACAGCCACATTGACAAGTGGCTTATAGCTTCTGACTGACGTACATATCGCTGACAGCTTGCGGTAACAGGATCACCAGGTTTCACCCTGTTTTTACGGAATCTTACGTTGCTGCTGAAGTTGAAGCCGGTGCAGCATGTGTTTGAAAAACATGCTTTCTGGAAGAATTGAGGGTTGTTTGTATTGTGAAAAAATATTATTGTTGTATTACGATAGGTCCAAGTTGAAATTGGTGCTGCGTGAGCTTGAAAAAAGTATTTTTTTTGAAGAATCTTGGGTTGTTTGTATTGTGAAAGAATTTAATAGAAAATAGTTTTGAGAAAGATGATAATCTGAATTTGTATTTCCGTTGGTAATCGTTATTATAGAAAACTTGTTCAGCTATTTAATTCCAATTAAAATTAAATACAATGTTTGTCTTCTGTCAGTGGTGTTATTTAAAGGAATATGTTCTTTATGTCGCAACAACATTGTTTTCGTTTCTATTAGTACATATTTCTATTAGTAGACACTGGACATTTTGACTATATGTCTTATCACCTCCTTAGTGCCGCCCATCCTTGGGTGCTGTGTGCACTGCTATACACTGCTATACTGTAGATATCTCTCACAGTGATTGTTTTGACAAGGCAGCTACTGTCCCAGCCAGCCCTGGGGGTGTTGACATATCAATTAGCCAGGGGTGTTAATTAACTGTGGAAGTACAATACTGTCCTTAATCACCCACTAGGCCAATTAGCATGGCCCCAGCTCTGGTGCTATCTAGACTATCTTCCCACCTACCCTGTGCAGCCTGTATCAAGTAGATGAGCCCCGAGGTGGGTGGAAGACTCGTGTTGGATGACCGCTCCCTAATTAGGTACTGTCTGGCTATCGCCATATATATACACACCACAACACCTTTACGTCCCTGCCTATGATGTGCTGAGTATGTACCTCGGTGGTGGGGTAACTGACTGGGTAACGGGAGTGATCGGCAATATTGATGTGGTGTATGAGTTACCTATGTAATCTTTGTTTTCTTTCCTCATCCATCCCCTCCACCTCATCAAACTGAAGAAGTGTAATCTACTGGATGGTTGTAGTAGGATGTATGTCTTTTATAATCTGAGTGATAACCCTGGGGGCTTGGGTCATTAATAGGAAATTGTGATGTTTTTATGTAGGCCGTGTAGCTACTGAAGATATTGTTTCCTTTTCTATTTAAAATCAAACCCCAATAAGATAAATTAGAGCATTGTTATTAGCTTTAATGTGCCACTGGTGTCAACTGTGCTTATATTCATACACTTGATAAAATATCTTAAAACTGGAATCAATTTTGACGTGAAATGTCAACAGGCTTTATATGATGATCACAATTTTTATCAGTTTTTATGATTGATCTGGTTATTTTAGTGGAATAAATGTACTACGAGTATTCCTTCATTGAAGTAGATCAGTATGTTACAGGCTATTTAAGTAGTCATTAATCAACTAATTATTTTAATGCAGATACGAAACAGATGTTGGAGGTATATAATATGGAAATGGATTAGTTGTACATGCACATAGGGCTATAATTCCTTGGGAGATGACAATGACTAAATTGAAATGTCTCAATATAGGATCTGCAAGTTGATTTATTGATAGATTAATAGATGAAATGGGTAGTTATTTTTAACCATGATATATATGTGAGTACATCATCCTTGAATATGGAGGCGGGTGGTAGCACAGTGATAGAACGTTGGAATTCGGAGCCAAAGGTTCCTGGTTCAAACCCCGTTCCGGGGGCCCGGCATCAATGTTCGCGAACGTTACCTTTCTGGCACGATATTGATAGGATGCCCTAGGATCTTTGGTCTTGTCAGTACCAGCCAATGCTTGCAGGTTTCCTCCTGCCCTATACTGACAAGCCGTGATATAAGTGAAAGAATCTTGAAAGCGGCTCTAAACCCCGATTTAAAAAAAATAAGAATCCTCGAGTATAGTGTCATTTTGACTATGAATATCGAAAGCATATATTTGTTTTACTTGAACTGTGCAGTGTTATACAATTGTTGTTGTCCTTGCATTTCCATCCATCAGTATGACTTCATATATATATATATGTACTACATGCCAGACACAACTGTGTTGGTGCATGGACCCGTTGAATGGCTGACCGCTCAGATTATAGTGAAGCAAGTTCGATGGGTGACCGAGAACCTAAGAGTATCTAGGATTCGTTCTTGCCCCACACTGAATCACAGGCTGACAAACTTGTGATGTCACCTTAGTCAAGTGGCTTAGCTCGAAAATGCCTCTGTTCACCCAGCAGAGAATGGGTACCTGGAAGGATGAGATAGACATGTGAATGATAACCTTGTAGCGCCTTCAACGGCAGCTTGGGTCGTATACTCCCCAGGGAGTTAAGAAGGGATTGAGTGCAGACATATCCATTGACCTGGGTAATAATGTAGTGCTATGAGAATGATTTCGAGTGTGGATTTGGTGCAATATTAATATTCACATTATTTATTATTTAACATAACAACGGTGTGGCAGATTTTGATGATGATTGTGCTAGATGTTCCTTTTGGTAGATAGATTTTCTCCTCTTTTTTTTCCGACTTCTGATTTTAACCTAAGCACTACTGGAGGCAACATTGTGTGCATGTTTTCCTGTTTGTATTTGAGAAGGCTCTAAATGTCTTTATTGGTGTTGCATGTTTCGAACATTATTCTGGAATTTAGCTTTGGTATCGGGATGTGTGTATCTGCATGACATGTGTTCATTTGTAGTGTGTGTCCATGAATTGAACATTGGTGATCATCTCCCAATTCTGTTTGTGCCTTATTTCAATCGGCAGTGTACTAAATAAATATTGTACCACCATGATGGCGCTTTAACTTGGATAGAACCTCTTGTACCACCATGATGGCGCTTTAACTTGGATAGAACACCATCATGCACCATTAGCTGCCATCAATGTCAACTAGTTGTCACAGTCACGTCAACGACCATCATCTTAAGAACCATACAAATATTACAATGAGAAGTTATATTTTGTCTACTATGTAGAGAGAGAGAGTGTCTTGGATTAATCAGCGACTTTCTATGATCTATGTTTCACGTACACAATCTTCCAGTTTTGTCCTGTCCAGTCCCGTCTGACAGGACGTCTTCGTCCTTTCATGTCTGTAGAATTTCAATACATCCTTGGAAGACCTCGAGGTAATTGATTCCGATGTTGGTTTTCGAATGAAAATTATTAATATCATGGTGTTTCTAGATTCCATGGCTTCTTCATCATCGACTTTATTGCACTTTTAATTTTAAATGAAAACATTTAAATTTTGAGGTTCATTGTTGCTGATCTCTATGATACATACGCAAATCTGATCGCATATGTTTTGCTGTTATTATAATATTGGATAAGGAAGTTATTGGTATTCAGATAAGTATGAAGCCGCTAGGGAGGATATCAATGACTCCGTCCTTGTGTTAGATCTCAGGGGGAAAACTTGTTTATACATACTTATTAATCGGTCAAACGTTCTCAGTCAATGCTGAATATGGATTCCTTACTTTGCCTAACGCTCAGGCTTTAAAGTGTTGGTGTTGTATTTCGGTCCAGCGAGTACCGGTGTCGGTTGGTAGTAAGACACACACCAGCGTTACATTTATCTGTTTGTATCCACTTCCTGTTGTTGTATGATCAATGCAAGCAGAGATCGCGTGGTCAATCTTTCCAGGTTTCTTGGTAAGGTGACAGCCTGCAGTAAGCACTGAATTAATCACAGAGGATTCATCCTGGCAGTTTTTGCAAAATGGTGAAGAATTTATGAAATTGGTAGCAGAGAACAACTGCTCAGTGAGGCAGAATGTTATCGTTGTGGTCATAACAAATATTGCCAAGTAGAAAAGACATTAATTATTGACTTTTTAACAATTTTTTTTTTAAGTACTAGATTGATATTTTATGTGAATGGAATTTATTAAAGTTGAATCAGAAATATAAAGCCCACACTATTGAACATTGATACATACGAAGGTTGTCAGGAATACAATTTTGTAAAAGTGCTCAGAAATTTCCTGATGCAGGTGCCTGCCATAAATTATATTTAAAGTTTGAGGTCAAGGTCATTGTCAACACATTTAGATCGTAAAGCCATGTGGCTACCATAGTTCTAATTGGAAGTTGATTATTCACCATGTACAATAGCTTCTGTGTAATTGACTATATTCCTATTTTGCCAGAATTTTCTTTTTAAAATGAAGCCAGTTGATTAATCTTGAATAATTCCATATGAATTATTAAGGTTTCATTATAGTTTCTGCGATTTGCTTACATCGTGATCTTAAGTAGTTTTGACAGTACGGCATCAAGTTAGATAACTCATGTAATCTGGATCCCAGCAGTAACACCACCCCCACGTGGAGCATGTGTGACATAAGCAATAGGTCATGTGACACCCTTGTCGCCACCTACCCAGGGAGTCGTCCTGTAGATGGCGCTGCTCAGCGGGAGTCTGCGCTATATCCGGGGACATGCCACAAAGCCAAACACGTTGTCACCGAGCAAATCATCGTGGACACATCTATTTGCCTCAATCTCCCCATGATTAGATTGCAGAGCGATCGCAGCTCGCACATCCCGTCCCAGGCCGGGGGATACCCATCGCTGCGGAAACATCGCATGAATATACTTACAAGTGTAGCACAAGAGATGTCTCAGAAAGGGGAATTAAGCAAGTCAAATTCTATTCGTGTAAATATCAATGCAAATTGTGTTTACATCTAGCCCTCTGATCACTCGACAACTTATGCGTGATTTGGAATTGGAATACGAAAACGTGATACGAAGCGAGCGCAAATTAACCATTTCTATGCTACGGAGATCGGTGGGCACTGCCAGGACAAAATACATTTAAAAAGGTTATTATTTTCCCAGGCATTATGACGCAAATGGGAGTTGTATTTTGCTTAATTTGGGCAGTGTTGTGTAAGGCAGAAATTATTGGAAAATGTTGGATTTGTACGTATTGGGTTGTAGTGTAAGCCAGCCAGTCAGTGCTGAGCTTGGGTTTCACTGCATGGGGAACTAGCATGTTGATACATGATTGGGGGATAAAAAAAAGTGCAAGTAAAATTGATTGGTTGAAATGAACGTATGGTTGCAGTCTCTATGGGTTTTTTGTTTGTTTCATATCGCTGACCATCAAAGATGACTGTTTGGCTGGAAGAGTCGGATGCATTGCAAACATTTCTGATGGCCAGGCATGGAGATTAGGTTTCTTGAACTGCTGAATGGAAAACATAAAATTCTGAAAATCTCATTTTTTCCCCATGAAGCTTAATTGGAAATGATATTTGATTGATAGATAAATATTTGATAGATAGAAATATGGACAGTATAAATTTATCTGTCTAAAAATATATGCATTTATAAATCTATGTTTGTATTTCATCATATTAATCTTTATAAAAAACTGCATTATGCTATTTTCCTCTATAGTGATATAGTCTATATATATAATTTCATTGTTACAATATTTCATATTAAGTTTCTGTGATTCCAAATTATTGAAGTATAAATTAGCTTTGTGATTTAAGGATGAACACGTACCAAACACCATGAGAAATAATTACTTCACAGTTCAAAAAGTAGCGGTTGATATAAACTTGAAAGGAAGCCATTCTTGCATAACAGAAATCTGTTTTGTCTGGCTGGCAGGTCTCTGTACAAAACAAATCTGTGTTGTCCATTATTGTCCCTGCGGCAGTGTTATTTTGCCTGACCCTCGACCAGGACCCCTGGGACCTCGGACCCTCCCCCCTAGGGGAGAGAGTCAACAAACGTAAGCAAGCCAAAGGAACTCCCTATATATTTACCAGACAATGTTGGGGGGCATAAAGGGGGAGTTATCTGAATCTGTGCAGAGTTCACGCTCCCAATGACACTATACCATCTGTAACTCTAGCTCTCTAAGACAAATTAAGTAATCTCATTATATAAGCTCCCTACCAGCTGCCTGTTAGGGGTTTCTCTGGCCCCGACTGGTCCCTTTGTTAGGGCTGGGTAAGCAGGCTGAATGGCTCCCCGTGTCTACAGGAAGTAAAAGATTCCATGCTTTTTTTCTCCTCCCTACCCCCTCTCCCCCCCAACTTGATTTTTAGAATGACATATGTGGCTGAAATCTACCCTAGGTAACAATCGCAATGACCTCTGACTTATGTCATGGTGTCCTGGGTCTTGAATGGTCGGCCAGATGGAGGCACAAAGCGCTTCATCCCTCAGTCCATTGAGATGGCAATACCGGCATTGTGATCCAAGCTGGACATGCTGGACATCGGCATTGTTCTCTGGACATATGGTCAACACAGTCTATCTGGGACAATGCCGGATGCGTAGCTAGCACATAGTGGCAATAGACACCAAAGACGGCCCACACAAATAGTAGAATTATGTAATTTATTTTTCTAGGTCAAATTCTTTTGGGAGTAGACCGTTAAATTTGAATTTATTTTTTATTTGTTATTATTTATTATTATAAACATAATGTAATATAGCGCAAATAGTGGCAATAGACACCAAACACAGTTGTTTTGTAAATTGTATAATTACAAAAGAATATTTACAGTTTATTTCCATATTCAGTGTAAGAATTGTGTCAATTATTAAATTGTTTACAGTAATATTGAGATTTTGTTAAAGTTCATACTCATAGGACCAGATAATTATTTATATGTCAGCATATGGATGTTGCATGTGTAATACATTCTACATTAAACATGGACATGTTACGTTGGCAGTAGGGTCGATCCATTGATATGATTGATGGTACTTCAAAGCAGAATAAATAACCTAGTGGATGCTGGACGTTTTAGTTTGGTTCAAAATCAACTTGTTTGACCATATTGCCAATTCAAGTAAAACTAACCTCATTAGAATAGCATTAGTATAACATTAGTATCTTGTTAACCTTTCTCCAACTGAAGGTAACTCAAGATGCCCTATATAGTAGCATTATTCATTGGACAAAGAGACTAACGATATAAAAGTAATACATATGAACAATAGAAATATCCTACATACCAGAACATCACTACAACAAAAAGTTTGTTTTTTTAAATTGTTAAACGATAATGCTAATTGGCCTATTGTACGAAACTTGCACATGGTGTAGTTCCATCAGCATTAATTAACTAATACTAATAGTCATAAGGCAAATAGATTGATCAGACTATATGGTCATAGTCTTCATTGCTTTCCCTTGAAAAGGTCATTTATAACAGTAACCATAACCATCCACAAAATTTCGAAATTCCAAAGTGCCAAGTTTCCCAAAGCAACAAAACCAAGTTTTCCAATCCCAAAGGAATCATGTTTCCAAAAATCATAGAACCAAGATTTTTAATCCCACTAAACCAAGATTTCTAATCCCACTAAACCAAGATTTCTAATCCAAGATTTCTAATCCCACTAAACCAAGATTTCTAATCCCAGTGAACCAAGTTTCCTAATCCTATTGAATAAAAATGTCCAATCCCAGGAAACCAAGTCTCCCTATCCCAGGAAACCAAATTTGCAAATCTTACTATTCTCCAGGTCACACCCGCAGACAGATTATTACACACCTTGTGTGACATTGATACCCTGTCATTCTAGTCTTCATCTGCACAGTGCTCACTACACTTTCTAGGAATGGCTTCACAGATGTAGAAAAAGCAGCACAATTGCATAATGCAACGCCAGGCTCCTAATTACGTTTTTGAGATTTATGGTTTGCTTACTTGTGTTAGGAGTTGACCCTTGGTGGTTGAAGAGTAAATTAGATACAGTATAGATGGTCATAAAAGGGAAGTGCAGGTTTTATTGCCCCTGATAGGGTTAATTCAACATGGTTCAGTAATTGTTTGGCACATGTCTGTATTGAGATGGGAATTGCTTGTCGGACAGCGTCCAGTTTTAATTGTCTCCTTGTGTTGGTGGCTCCTGGCTGCAGAATGTGAATACGTCCATTGTACAAAGGTGTCATTGTGCCTTGGGATATAGAGCTGTTATTGAAGTACTAAAATGATTGTTTTGTCATTAACATTATTTTACCTTTTTTTAGGTTATTGTGTGTAATTGTTTGTGTCTACATTATTGTTATTAATACTATTGTACAATGATTGCCATATACATTGTGATATTTTGCCATATGCTAAAAAAGTGCTGATACTCTTGATGCAAAGGACTTTTAAGATTGCAAAGCAATTTTGTAAAAATCTGAAAAAGAACTGTTATGAAGATATATATTATACAACAGTTATTGTTGTCGTCAAGGTATCAATGATGTAGAAATGTACCATGATGAAGGTGCTGACATCTAAGTCTCTATCTTCTCTTCCAACATCAAGGCAGAGAAATGAGATTATATCAGTTATCGGTGGGATATCTGCACATTTTGATGGAAATATAAATGTAAGATATCTCGGGCAGGAGCCAGCTCTAAATATTAGATCACAGAGCTGCATAATCATTAATATTTGAAAGCATCTCAGATGATAAAGATTGCCTTTCATTTATATTCAGCATTCTTTTTTTTGTCCTTTTTCTTTTCACCTCTGAATATTTGCTACTCTGAGAATTAAGAAATGTTATAACTAGATAGGGCCTTCGGCTTTTCTGCATGTATCAAGTAACGAAAACACTCATGAATTGAACTTTATGTTTTTCAGTCATTATTTGTATTGATTTCTCCCAGTTGATTACCACAACTCATATTCAGCGGATACGATCGCAATATACGTGGGTTGTCATGACGATGTTTGATAGATATGCAGAGTAGATAATGCCTGCATATTGGCCGATAAAACCCCCGTTTGATTTAATAGCTGTGTGTGGACTTACAAATAATATCGCACTTTCCCCTGTAATCCAGATGGTTACAATACACCCCAGTAGGAATTAGACTTGCTAACAGAACATGTCTGTAGGTTCCGGTAGTACAGAATACAAATAAGTTCCAGAGGTATGAAGAGATAAAACTATTGGTAGTGGGTATTGCACTAGAATTGTAGCAGAACCAAACTAGAATGACAGCAATTAATGTCTATAACTTGATGAGTTAATGGAGTATGAAACTAGAATGTGAACAGTTTGTGTCGATTAGTTCTAGAGTTAATAGTTACTATCCTAGAACTTGTAGATTCTGCTCTCCATATTTTAAGCTTTGGAATTTAAGAAAAGTTAATTGAGCCAGAATAGTAGCAATGCCAAGCTAGAATAGCAGCGGTTTTTTTCAACAAGTACTGGGGTTTAGAGTACTAAGCTAGAATGGTAACAGTACCAAACTAGAAATTGTAAAATTAGAGGATTTTATGGTATTTGAGTTACAAGTTCTAAACTAGAATAATAACAGTTAACATCTATACTTTAGTGCAGTTGAAAGAATGGAAACAGCTTATGTCTGTACTTTAGTGCAGTTGAAAGAATGGAAACAGCTTATGTCTGTACTTTAGTGCAGTTGAAAGAATGGAAATAGTTCATGTCTATACTTTAGTGCAGTTGAAAGAATGGAAATAGTTCAT
>JAUTBT010034954.1:13848-37118 GCA_032361225.1 Lepetodrilus schrolli
GTCTATACTTTAGTGCAGTTGAAAGAATGGAAATAGTTCATGTCTATACTTTAGTGCAGTTGAAAGAATGGAAATAGCTTATGTCTATACTTTAGTGCAGTTGAAAGAATGGAAATAGTTCATGTCTATACTCTATGGAAATGTTCTTAAGAAGAGAAATAAACTAGAATGTTAACTGTACCAAACTAGAATGGACATATTTAATGTCGATAAGGTATTTTAGTTGAGAGTACTAGAATGGCAACAATGCTAGAGTTCTGAAATTAAGCACTAATATACTATTAGCTTGTCTTTATCTCCAATATTTCCCAGTGCCAAACTGAAATAGCAAAGAACATAGCATTTGGCGGTAAGCTGCTGGTTTATGGACTACCAAATAGGAATTAGTCTGTGAATTCTCGTATTGATGGGACTTGAGAATCACTTTTCTGCTTAATTGGGATTTATTCATGTATATCCTTTGCTCGAGTTGGAACGTTGACAACGGTGACCAAATGACTCATCCACGATTAATGGGATGTAACTGAGGATAATCTGGCACACAAAGATGGCAGGTGTTCACTAACTAAATAAATCAATTCCGGTAGTTCTCATATTGCTGTGGTGCCTACCATTGATCTCTCCTCCTGTCCACGTTACCAACGCATACCTAGATAAAAACCATCCCCTCGTATACCACTTCCTATGGCACCACCGCTTGTCCTGCCAGGCACCGCAACAGACGTACGCGTTGTCAGCAAGTCTACGACATCAAATTTCGCACGAAGGCCGTAGAAAACTGTAAATATAATTAGTACTTGATGGAGGAATCATGATACGTGGCGTGTTGACATTAGCATTTCACCATCCACATTGGTTGGACTCAGTCCGAGGATTGTATGACACAGGTTCCATCGATGATTGATCGAAACCCGAAATACGTACGTTGTGATTGTGAAATACAATACTGCATCAAAATTGATATTTACAGAAAAGCGATGTATTATCTTGTCAGTGGAATCTGGTGATGGGCTCACACAGATGTATGCCTGTTCTATTCCTCGATTAGTTATTCTGTGCAAAAGACAATAAAAACGGGCTCGGGACGCAAATGAATTATTATAATCACAGTAATGATATAATTTCTATAGGGTTTTATCTTGGAGGTGTATTTTGTTTGATTATATTATTGGTCGATGCGAGGGACTTTAAAGGAGGTATAGATTCTCTATGAAAGCCTTTATGAAATACTAATAGAGTAGATTTCTCAAAGAACTCTTCTGTAGATGGAGATAAGATATTAGAAGCCTGACAAATCAAAGTGGAGTGTCAGGACAAAGGAAGAAAGGAGTGTTATAAGGTGTTGTGTTAATTATAAACGTAATGCGCTTTCATGGTTATCAATAAATTGACTTAGTATATATAGCTGGGGGTGCTTTGTTCTTTTATGTGCAAAAACAACATACGTGTTGTACAGGCGACTGATCGGTATTGATTAATCAAGTTGTGACATTTCTGGTTAAAAGAAAGCGATTGATATAGCGGTGGTGCTGATGGCTGAGAGTACTTCTGATACCAAACTACTTACCTCTTAGTCAAACACCACAATTGGACTGTTTAAGTGTAAGCCAGTGACCCTGATGTCGTCACTTTAACTGAATTATCGTCTCTTAGCTTCTGCCTGTAGGGACGGAGATAGAAATGCATTTAACAGAATTGCAAGCGGATTAGGTCCGCTGTCAACAGATTTAATCCATTATTGAGCTGTTCACTAGCATCGCGCTGGGCTGTTTGGATATCTCTGCCTGCACTTACCTCTCAGTCCCCGGGGGTAATATTCGCTATTAAGGAGAAAGCTGTATCTGCAATTGAATTTTTTCTTTTTTTTTAATATGGCAGATGGCAGTATTGACGTATGTTTATTTCATATATGATCGTGATGGATAGCGATATCGGCCAATGCATATTTGGGCATGGCAGTATCGAGCGGTCTCGTGGTGTATCCATGTATAGGCGTATATTGAGTGATTGAACCGGACAGGCCTGGCATGTAAATTGACACAAGACTATTGGATGAAATATATTCATACTCGTGGTTGGGACAGCGAGAAGAGTAGGTTGTTTGGCGGAAATGAATGCAGAAAATTGAGTTCTGGACCTTTCGCGTAGAAATTGACAGATGGTACGTGTGTTACTAAGTAAAATAGGGGGCACATTGATGCATGCTTTTGTCGGGAATAAATGCGGGGATTAGTTTGGATAGGTTCTGAGGCCTGCTGAGCGTACTCGGGTAAACTGGAATATCAGAATTGATTACATTTGCGTTTGAGATGTTGAAGAAAAGAGTATTTTCATAGGCTATTCACTTACTGTACACATGGGATGGTAACGTTTTTATTGGTTTATAATTGGTAATAATATCGATGAAAGTACATCTTTGCATTGAATAGTTTGTAAATTGAGAGATTGAAGGAGCAAAAATACTTTCCTACTTGCATTTAATGAAATATTTTGCTGGGGTATTTGTAAACTGGCAGTGACATGAGTTTGCACTGAAGCAAGGGAAGAGCGATGGCAGTACATCGGCTGGATGTCAGCGGCACAGATTATTTTGAATGTGTCCGCATTGAGCATATAGCTGGTGAATTCTGGTGGAAATGATGTATTCTGATCGGTGGGAGTTGTTACTTGGGAGATAGGAATTGTCATCTAGTTAGATTTGCAAAACTGTTGTTGTCATCCCGTACAGTTAGTAGTTACTCACGCCACGAAAGCCAATCACGTCGGACTCTTCAAGAGTGATGTGGGAGGAAGGCATCGAATCTAGCAAGTTAGTAGGACATTTCTTGAACAAGCTTGTTTCGTGTATTTGTGTACATTTTTATATTATCATTATCATACGTTGTCGTGGTCATGTGTGATTGTATCATAGGATTGATAACGAGGGACGCAGACGTCATGAAATGTTTCGGATCGCCGAACCCGAATATCTCATCCTAATGCATGCATTTCCATTATGGCCGTCACAACCGAATGAGAAGTAATTTTCTTAATGTAATAAGCATGGCATATATAGCCATTATAACCCGCTTCGGTATATGTATTATGTTATCTCCTGGTCGGTATTTTATGCGCTATATCGCGCCGTTACGGTTTATGTCCAAATTAGTCTTTGCCCTACCCGCGGAATATAGTCATCAGTGCATGGGGATCCTCTATGAATCATTACGGACTGCGTAGACAAAATAATGACTGGTCGTATATCATTTGTGAAATTGATTGACCCCACTGTTATCAGTATTGATTGGACACACACGACACAACCACGACACAACCGTGCATTATCTGTGGCCAAGGAGTAGGTAGGTATGTTTGTCTGGTGTTGTCACAGAGAGAAGGGTTGGGGGGGAGGTGGTAAGGGGGTGTGTGAGGGGCGGGAGTTGTGGCTGAAGACTGAATCATGGTCGTCAGATTGGCTGGAATGAGTCTATTCCATCAGTGTCAGTGTGAATGTAGATTTTATAATATGCGTGATATAAGAGTTTGATAGAGGATGCGATAGCATTATGTCAGCAGTTGTGCACCTCAATTGCCTTGTATGCATATTTAATTAGAATGGGACTGTGTTGAAAGAAGTAAGGGCATGGCATGTTCCATTATGCATCTCTATTCGAACAATGTGGTGGGTTTTTTACAGTTTAGGTATCGTTTATATCATGGTCTGTATGTCTGTCTGTCTGTCTGTTCCACTGTTAGTGGTTCATGTGTACACGGTCTGTCAATGGACAATACTAGGCGGATACTTGTCAAACTTGAATGACTTTAAAGTTGAAAAAAAATCAACATTTCCCTTCATTATTGTCATATCTCCTATTGCACCTTATTTTCCATTTCTATCAAATAATTTCCTAAATAATAATGTCACTCATTTCTCTGTTGCCACACTCAACTATATTACCACACAGATTATGACAATAAAGTAAGCATGTATTTTTTCACTCCAATGTAAATATATATTTTACATATCAGTGTGATCAATTTATCTGGTGAGCTGCAGAGCCCTGGATGGTTTTTAATTTTCATTATTTTAGACTTGCCAAAAAAAATATTCAAATATGATATTGTAATAAGACTGAAAAGTTACAACTGAACACTTGTCTCCCAAGACAGTAATGTAACACTGTTTCAGAATGAAAATATTGTGACACAAGATTATCGGCAATCCAATGGACTTAATTTCGGAGGCATTGTGCGGTTCTCTGAGTCCCACAACGGTACTGGATCAATCGAGGATTGTTAGCAAAACACATCGCCAATATAACAAAGCCAGCGATTTGGGTCACATTAGCATCTGAAATCACCGCTCATCTCACAGCCAGATTAGTCCAACTTCCAGCCTATAATGAAAGTTGATGTCAAACTCGTAGCAAATTAACGGTTCCGAAAATGGGAATGCAATAAGCTTGAGAAAGTTGAGTTCATTATGCACCATATCGAATATTCTTTTATTGTGTCAATGATTGGCCAAGGATATGGAAATAGACATTTCAAGGTTTTTGTTATGGAACATGCTATTGTATTACAAACTAGTTAGATAAATTGATATTTCTTTTCTATTTCATTATTACTTTTGTAAGTTATATTGTTACATTTATACAGTTGTAATAGTGTGTATAACTAGTTTGGTAAGATATTTGATAAACTGGCCTCGATTCACAAATAACAGTTATTTCAGCACTAGTTGTGTCTAAAATGTGAAGATACTTTGACATTATTGTTCCGTGAATAAGATTCATTGATCGGCATGCGTTAACCATCGTGGAATTGGCACAACGGTCTGACCTTCGTAGTGGGACCGTCTCTCCGTGAATGTCCGGCGATTACTGCATTCTGGTGATGACGTCTGCACAGACAGATACCAGAAGATGCGTAATCGGCTCCAGTCAAAGACGTAGAAAAGCTCCACAAGCATGTGTCATGTCATGTCGTCTCACAGAGAATTAATCATTTATACGTGTCAGAAGTTGTCCATTAAATGTTTTCCCCGATAGGTCCATGCAACGTGGTGGTGACTGTGAAAGGTCACCAACATGCCTTTATTTGGCTTTCTGAAACTAGTACGGTATCATGTACGTACTCTCAAAGGCTGTAGAGACAGATTTTTTGCGCGTTCGGAGTTGAATTCAGGTCCGCAGGAAAGTTCATGTTTAGCCTTGAGAAGTTTGACTGTACAACACTATCGAGATTTCAAAAACGTCTTTGATTCTTTTTCTTTGATGGTAGTAGGGTTTGCCAATGGTCTGAGGTGGTCATCGTATACATATGTTACCTTGTTTTACCTTGTTTTACCTTGTTTTACCCTATACAGTGTAACACAACCACTTCCCATTTCCAGGTTCTGGTTTTTAACCATGGGTTCTGGTTCTACCTTGATCTTTTCCGTTTTGGTAATTTTCTTTTACTTAATACATTGTGATTCGTCAGTTTATTTTGAAGTTGTGAAATTTGAGTCATTTTGCCTCAAGTAAGATTTGGCGTAATTATATCTTTATGAGGTAGGCTTTTGAAGCTTTAATGCATTCATTAGTTTCTTTGATGTAGGTCATGCAATATTTATTATCCGCGTAATGAATTAAAAGAAATCAGTCAGTCTTCAGGACAAGTTGGGAATTAGACACAGTTTTCGTGGAAAAACAGCAGAAAACATTTAATTTTTGACCCTTGTGAAAAAGCGTACAATGTAAATAACTCGATAGGAAATTATTTTGAAATGTTCTAAGGCTGGTTTCATCATGCAAGACTCACAGTACATGTAATGCAGGTTGTGCAGCTTTAATCAAGCACATTTCTTTGATATGAATGTGTATTTTTTATTAGGGAAACAGTTAATATAATTATGAAATTTATAAAAGGCATTGTAAAATTAATTTGATTTTAGAAATTTCTTCAGTAAATTTATTACTAGATATTTAAGCCGCAAGCAACAATTTCATTCAGTTTGAGCCAAATGTAATGCTAAACTTTACACTAGAATGGCTATATTGATATATTTGTATACATGGAAATATCACTGTAGTTAATAATGAATGGTATGTATCTGTGATACTGCCAAGCAATGTTCATTGCATTAACTTTTTGGGGTCACATATTGTGTGACATGCTTCCATGCTGCCATTATTGAAATTAATTCATGTTTCATTCTATTAAGCTTGGTGGAAAACATCACAATCGATTCGACAAGCACGTTTGATATTGCCGATGGAAAGTAGTAAAAAGTAGAAATTGAGCCTGACAGCTTCGTCATCATCATCCCATTGTGTGGCAGGTACACTGCATGTTATGTCAATCAAGTAGACTACAGCGGCCATTGTGGAATTGCCTAATTACGACCCTGCATTGTAAGTGACGGGAGGGCGGCGGTACAAGGTCGCAGGGATGGGGAGGCTCTGGGAGGCGATCAGGACGACAGATTTGAAGTAGCATGCCTCTGATGGCAAACACTGGCTTTGACGAAATCTATTAATGTCCGCGTATTGATTGGAGCTATTATTGTGCTCAGCATCCTCGGCGAATAAGAATGAATAGGTGACCTTTCAGAAGAGGGTATATCGCAATCTGAACCCAACCAACCAATCGAATGATGATCGCTTTGTCCCCAAAAGAAAACAGCTTAGGCTGCTTCTATGACATCACCCAACCCCTCCCCATTTCCCTGAGTCCCCTCCCCGTCCTTCCCCCCCCCCCTCCTTCCCCCTTCCCCTCCCTCCCACTTATTCCCCATTCCACTTACTCCCCATTCCCCTTCAACCCCCCCAAAAACTGAAATTGGTGATTGAGGAAGTCTTTGTTGGATGTTTGATTGTGTAGGGTGATATACAGTGTGGACAGACTTAGGATAAGATAACTCCTCCTCTCTTTCCTCTGCCCTGACAGATGGCCAATGTTTACCGCCACACAAAGGCACCCAGCATCATAGCAGGGAATTGATGGATTGTGAACTTATCTTTCTATATTTATTTAAAAACCAAATGAAACAGTGTTATTCCTACATAAAGTGCACATGCTGTCCATTGAGTGGACACAAGTCAGGCCTGGATATTAACATGTTGTATATCAATGGGTTTTGCTATTAAGAATAATGTAAGCATGAACTGTAGGATGGAGAGAGGTAGGGAGAGAGAGAGAGTGGTGTAGGGTGCCATTGGGACGAATGTAAGAGTATTGATTTGTTAGTGTTCCTGACACGTCAACGCAATTATTTCCTTTGTTTAATACTTGCAAATCTACGCAGGACCCTGCATTTTAAGTGATTCATTTAAAAAGGCTTTTTTCCTCTCCACGAGGCTAAGGGAAGGCTGTGCCAGAATTTCTTTAGTCAAGATCTAATTCGTTTCAAAGTTAGATTGACAGAATTGCGGAGGTTAATTAGAGCATATTTTGGCTGGTCTGATTCAAACAGTGGATGGGGAACCAATTCCGGCAGTGGGGAATAGGATCTCTAGCTTTCTCTCTCTCAGTGCAGATAGTTAACTGTACATTTATAGAAGCTAAAGTGAAGCAGCAATGTTCTCCATCACGGTGCAAGGGAGGTAACTCTTGATTTCTTTCTAGTCATCCGCTAGTGATGCAATATTGAGCTTTACTATCAATCCTGTGGTATCTATTTCTTAAAAAGTGCTTTTGAGAAATAATTTTCAGATCAATTTCAATCCATCACTAATGTTTGTTCTACCACCGAGTGTTCATTACACATCAAAATAGATCTAGAATCAGAACATAAGAGAAAATTAAAACATCATCCTGATAGCATGACATAAATATTTAGAGGATAGTGTGACATTGACTGATACTTTGACACAGTAAGCCAATTGCTATGTTATGATATTGTAACTTTTCTATTTTTCTATTGTATGTTCTAGTAGTATGCATACTTAAGATCTGTTCTTGTTGAAATCCAAAACATTTCCTTGAATGAAGAGTATACAAATTATAAAATATTTATTGCATATTAATTAGTTCACCGTCACGTATGGGTGAAAGATTCCCGCTGTGACGTAAAACAAAAATTCACTCACTCACATTGCATCCTGAGCCGTGAAATTAAAGATTGTTTAAATGACAAAATAAACTTTCAATTCTTTCAAATTGTTTCTATTTTTCTTTTGGTTACAAACATTTTTATTTTAATATATTTCATTATTTCTATATAAAGTTATTTAAAATAATCCTCAACCCCCACAATTTGTTTTCTTCTTCTTTGAATAATGAACAATAAAAGAATATAGATCTAGATCAACCGTACAGAAGTAAATCAATGTCATGTCTGGTTTCCCACGTATTTGGTTATAATAATTGGCTTTATTTCCCTGCTGATATCAGCCGTGCACATACTTTGTGTGATGAGCACTCATTACACAAAACATTGGCAGCAGCTCCCCCTATATCTATATCGCCCATTCCACCGACACTATGGCAACTGTAGACTGGGTCCAGATTTATCACTGTGTCCGTCCGGGTTTCTATTGGTTTTCTATACCCACTCTTGAGAACCCCGACAGATGGCACAATCGCCGGCAGGATTGTCACATGACTAGCAATCGGTCTCTATGCGTATACACAGCTATACAGTACTTACAGCATGGGCTAGTGCCGGGGTCTCTGTGTGTGTATACAGCTATACAGCAGAAGGCCGGTGCTCAGGTACTGGATGATTTATAGACTGATTTACTGAATTCTTAGTGGATGGTTTTAGGATCTGTTGGAATTGTCAGAGGTTTTTGAAATAATAATATTTATTGTTTATTTGGTGTTGCTGATTGAGGAAGTCTGTTTAATTATCCTCCCATAATTTCATTTTATGGGAGTTTGGGGGTATAATTGTTCATTTCAGACTTTATATTTAAATATTATAAATGTATGTCTGACTGAAATGTTTTGGTTAAATTTGAAAGATTTAACCATTAATGTCAAATTTTAATAGAAAATTTAGTGCAAACAAAAGTATTTAGAAAAAGATTTCTACACTGTATAGCGGAGGATGTGGCTGAAACTATTTGTCCCAAAGAAATGTAATTAGATTGAAATTCTGACAGGACATTCTTTAGTTATGTATCAAAGTAGTTAAATATGAAGCTTTTCCTGCTGCGAGAAACCAGAGATGCCCTAAAGTTAAGATTGCGATCAGTCCAGCAGGGAGAAGAGTTTTACACTAAAAACAAGGACCGACAGTTGTATGGTGTTTAACATTTGCTTTCTCTGTGTTTTCAGAAGCATGGTTGACTGGACTCTGAGACACCCCCACCAGCCTTCACAATGATGGAAGTGGAGTCCCCCGCACGTCTTCCCACATCAGACAAGCTGACACCGCACGACGCTCTGCCCTCGCCGTTTAACGCCCTCGCACAGCACACCAGCGTCTCTATAGCGACAGCCTTGCACCACCAATCCATCTTGGAATCCCGCACAGCACCACCACCACCTTCCAGTTCTAGCATCAGCAACAGCATCAGCAACATGGTGGTGGAGACATCAAGTCACGAGCCCGACCCAGCCACCATCGCACAGACATCATCCCCCCTGGGCAGCCAGTTCCAGGTACAGGCAGCAGACCTCCCCGACACCCTGGTCACCCCCACACCCACACCCACCCCCACCGCTGACGAAGCCGTCATGATGACTGGTAATGGCCAGTTGAGCGAGTCCTCCGGCGACGCCTCATCACTCTCCCCACCCGAGCAGCACCCCCCAACTATGGTGGATCTAGAGACCGGCTGCAGCAACAGTCCCCGGTCCATCGAGAGCGGTCCCGAGAAGCAGCGGTCGCGGCGGAAGCCCACACTGGAGGACATTGTGCGGCGCATGAAGACATCCGAGTCATACTGCAGTGACGACAGCAGTGAAGAGGAGATGATGATGAACGGTTCCCTCACCATCGACATGGCCCGCGGCGGCGCAGATGAGGTGGATGGAGGATCCACAGATCTCAGCTGCCAAGACCTAGACATGCGGGAGGACCCGCAACCACCACGGCAGCACCACCTCTCGGAAGCCGACCTCATCCTGGCCGCGCACCATGATCGAGCCCTAGAGGACAAGGCCACCACCGAAGGCCCACCCAAGCCCCAGTTCCCACCACATGTGATCGACAATCTGGAGTACCAGAAAGATAACCACCCCCTCCTGCCCACCAATGGTGGGCTGCCTTCCTCCTCAATGCCCATGGCTTCCAACATCAGTGAGACTGCTTTCTCCCCACATATCTACGCGGCTTCCAAGATCAACAGCTGGTTCCACGGATCTTTCAATGGGCTGCCTCTCTTCCCGTACCCGCCATCGCCCATGGACCCGAGTCTGGCGCGCAAGTACCTGCCGTTCGAGTCCAAGCTGGCGGCTGAGGTGGAGAAGGACTATCTGAAGTGTCAGTACTGCGAGCGTACCTTCCGCCGCCAGAAGAACCTGGAGAACCACATCGAGAACACGCACCAGGGGAAAGGACCCGTGCGGCGCCCGCGCTCCGAGAACGGTACTGACATGTACTTCAAGTGCACACACTGCCCCTACACCACCAAGCATCAGAGCAACCTCTACGTGCACCTCAGAATACACACAGGTGAGCTCCCATCTGTGGTCAGGTGTATGCCCAAATATTATCTCCATATGTCCAAATATAAAAGAATTAACACCCTCTCCAAAAAAATAATAATAGTAACATTGAATAAAAAAGAACATGCCAAAACATTGATAATGACTTTGAATCTTATGATAATACAGGCTAATATTAGTCTACAATGTGATAATGGTATGGTGCTCTTGTGTAAATGTGTTATATCCCAGCATTGTATTTATAATCTATAGTACTAGTGTGTAATTGAATATGATTATGTTTTTTATGTATTGTTAGATTACATTATTTAAAAAATAGTATTAGCTTGTCAAGATAAATGGCAGATCAACTTTTCCACTTCTTCTTAATGCCCGTCGAAGTCAGTTACCACATTGATCACATACACCACACACATCATGTATACCACATACACCATATATACCACTTGCACCACATACATCACATGTATCACATACATCATATACCGCGTGCACCACACATCTACCACACACATCACATGTATCGCATACACCGTATACCACTCACCACATGCATCACATACACCACGTGGTCCTACAAACACTTCATCAGCTGTCTGGGAAGTGCCAGACCACAGTGGATGTTGACTCGGTGAAGCTGCACGTTCTGTGTAGGCCCAGCTAGTACCTACATGTGAAAAACAAATGTCTGCATCACCGGCCTCATGACGGCCGTGTACATGTTCTTACAAACACTGGCAGAAAAGTTTAAATATATATATTTTTTTGTTCATTTACATTTCATGTTTGCGTTTGTGACTCACCGTGGTAAAAAGAAGTGTTCTGGATATGTTTTTTCGTTCGTCTATGCCGTCTATGCGATCTGTCCACTTTGCCGTTAAGTTTTCACGACTTTGATAGCGAATGCTAGTCTGTGTTTTACGTGTTTCTCTTGAGAACGTGTAGCTAGAACACGAGTTCTAAGATTACATTGGCCCCTGGAAAGTGTTGATCATCAGCTGACGTAATGATTAACCTGGTTGCAGAATATTGCTTAATGTCTACTAGGAAGCAATTGCAGACCAATGTTTTATTGTGCTGATAACAACTGACAATTCTAGAGTACTCAGTTTCTATTTTGTCATGTCCCTGTTATCATGTAGTTCATCATTATAGTTGTCAGGAATTGTATGATCCTTGTCAATAGTGACAAACTAATTTTTATTAATATGTTAGTTTAAAAAAACTGGTAATGAAAGATGTTCAGCATAATTTTTTAGACTTACCAAGTTTATTGGATATAAAGTTAAAAGAATAGTTCTTCCATTTTGTTGCATCCCACATTCTAAAAACGTGTGGTTCAAGTTTTCTTTAATACTATTGCAATATTTTATTACTCTTGACTGTCATTAAATATTAATATATAAATCAATAAGACATAGTCAGGAATAGATAAATAATCTTATAGTAATGACTGAGTATTGGCTTAGCTATGAGGCAAAAGTGAATGTTCCATGCACTTAGGACTGTATGCATTGATGTGATGTAGAGACCTCGACATTTGCCAGCTTTATGCACTGACTTGATATTACCATGACTACTATCATATTGTTTGGGGCTAGAGTTTCTAACACTGGGTGCAGCAACAGTCTCACTAATTATTTAGTTTTATCATTCCTATTATTCAAATCAAAGACAATTTCATTGTGTTTTTTTAGTCAATATGGCACAAGCAATTAGGAATGATCACTGATGATTTCAAATTGGCTTCAAATTTGCAATGATTAATTTTCTGATACTTAAAAAATTAATAATGGAACTTTTAATTGTTCTGCCACAGTTGGCAAACATTTTTATCAGAATATATTGATAGTGGTATTCCGATGATCGATTATAATCTAAAATCGGTTGGTTACCCTTTAGCGATGCAACAATCGATCATGAGTTGTCACAATTGATTGTTGTGAATAATATTCTAAAAATAGTTCAAGTAAAGTTTACTTTCTTTTATTTAAAAACTTTTGTGTTATCATAGAATAATATCCCGATGTCAGGCTACTTGCTGATGTGCCTGATACATTAATTGTATGCCCAGTGGTTGGAAGTATTTTCGCTTTCCAAAGTATTAAGACAGTACAAATGAGAAGTGCAGTTACTAATGTGAGAGAAAATTATTTGCCAGTATTGTTCAGTTTTTGATCATAGCACGCATTCTTTCAATTTATATGTAATACATCAATTATTTGGCGAGGAGACAAGGTAGGTCGATGTAGTGGTTATTGGCCAAAGAGTTTAGGCTAATTGTATTCCAGGGAATGTGCTTTCAAAGAAATAAACACTTTTCATGCTTTTCGGGAAACACTCAGTATATTAAATATTTGTGCATAAATAAGCAGGGAATAAACATACAACTGGGATTCAAATAATGCACCAGGACATGCGTTAGAAACTTTATTTATTTATTATTTTATTTACGCTAGACTGATTATGCAACTAATGATTGATCGGTTGAGGCCATCCGATGGTAACCGATGATCGATTACGAAATCCCTTAACTTATTAACAACACTATTTATTGATTGATCTATTGCTTAAGATCATTATAGAAATGTATTTCATGTAAATGCTGCCCTGCCGACAGTAAGCACATGTGTCTGTCTGTCCCCAGGTGAGCGGCCATACATCTGTGGAGCCTGCGGTGTGCAGTACAGTCAGAGCCACAGCCTCAAGTCCCACATCATCAACAAGCATGATGGCATCATGTCCTTCTACATCAAGGAGAAGCGGAACCGCACTCCGCGCGGCATCAGCTACCTGGCATCGCACAGCGTCTCAGACTTCAAGATGCCCACACCGCCCATCATGTCGCCACACATGCAGCTGCAGCCCAGCCTCGACCTCTCCGCCAAGGGACTGGACTTGAAGAGCGTTCTGGACAACATGGCCGCCCAGGCACTTCCTGTCAGCAAGTCGATTCCACACATCGCCATGAATGGCCACGCTTCGCCGCACTACGCCGACCTGCCCCACAATCGCAGTCCTGGCTCAATGCCCCAGACTCCCACCAACGGACACATCCCTGGAGGCGGCTACTACACCCCGCAGTCGTTCCTCACTGGGGGCACTCCATCGCTGATGACGCCCCCCTCCTCCAACAACAACAACAATAACAACAACAACAACAACAGCATGTCGCAGATTGAGGAAGCGTGCGGGGCCATCGACCTCAGCAAGAAGTCCAACCTGAAGCAGGAGGTGCTGGTCAAGTCGTTCCACGACAAGCTGGGCCACTGCTTCCACGACAGCAAGGCCACCTGCGGCAACTGCATGCACAGCGCCAAGCTTCGCATGCTGCGGCTCAACGTGGTCCGCATGCTGAGCATCCTGGTGCCCAACCTTAACTTTGAGGAGAAGGGAATCAGCGCGGATAGTGACTCTGTGGACGAGCTGCTGCAGGATGTCATCGAGAGCAACACCCATGAGGAGGACATGGCAGAGTAGATGCCAACCAGCTTGATTCAGCCGTGCAAGTAATGTGTTCGGTACCATGCCACTTCCTTCATTCAACCCTGCAGATAAATGTGCACGATATGACTTCATTTAACCCTTCAGCTGTCGACCTCGCTGAATATAGTCTGTGATGGACCATCAGAGACACGACCTTGACCTTGCAAGAGTGAGGGTCAAAAGGTCAGAACATTAAGAAAATGGGGAGAGAACTCTGGATTGCAGTGCTAAAAGGTTTGGAGAGTTGAAGGGTTGACAAAGACATGTACGTCCTGCCACGTGGCCAAGATTTCAGTCACACCAGAAAGAAGTTTGTAAGAGTTTTCACAATCAAAGTGCTGTATATTATATTGTCACAACTGTCTCTCGAGGGCAAACAGCCTGGTGTGCGTGTCTGCTGCTTGGTTTCGGAGCCTCATTCTGAGCGTGCAATATCCCATAAAGGTCACAAAACCTTTCATCTGATTTCATCAGTCATAACTGTGCTCATGTTGTCAAATAACCACTGACCGCCCATCCCCCCATCCCCCACCCCCATCCCATCCCCCACTCTCCTCACAGTGTGCTGTACAACCGTTCAACAGGCCCAATCAAGGGGAAACATATCTACCAGCCATATCCAGTCATATGACAAAGATTATATCATGTCATGTCATCTACCATATATATGTGTGTGTGTATGTGTGTGTGTGTATATATATATATATACACACACACACACACACACACATACACATACACATACACACACACACACACATATATACATATTGTTTGTTCACTTTTGAACACACATCACGTGTCACAAAGGCTTGGATCAAGATTGAGTATTTTGATAAGTATCAAAGTATTATTGCTATTTTGGGACGTTCACATATCCATTCCTGTTTTTCGTGGCTTTTAGGCCAGTCATAGTTGTCATACTGACTGTTACCATGACAACTGTTTGCCAGTTCAGTTTCATGTCATTGTTTATTTCATCCAATCTGAGCAAGGCATTCCTGTTCATCCAATCAGAATCAGATACCATTCTAGATGCTTGAAGCATTCCAGTTGATCTTGCACAAAACCAAAGTTGTAAATGTTAGTATCATGATTGTTTTATTCTATATAATAATTATCCATGGTGTACATTTCTTATTAAAATAATGTGACAGCATTGTATTATTTCCATGCCCAAACCTGCCCCACCCCAAACCCACACAGTTGACCTGGCCCTAATTTATCTGCAGTCTCTCCGGAACCATGTGAGGTTCCTCTTTTCCCTCATGATCCCCCACCCCCTGCTGCTGTTTCCCTAAAAAAGCAATATTCACCAAGCCCTATCTTGTACCCATTTGTAGCATTCTCCCATCTTCTGACCATGACACTTCCCACCCCACCACTCACCTACCAGGATGTGAACAGTTGCTCTTGTGCCCTTATACACAGGACGTCAAAGTCCGTGACTAACCATGGTTGTGAGATTAGCCTCTAGGTGTAGGTGTAGTTACTAGGACCCGTAGCCCTCGTCTCGTGGATAGTAGTCTCTGTGGTAGACATAGCCTTGACCTTGTTGAAATGTCCTTGACCTTCCTATCCTGTCCTAAGCAATAACGACAGAAGGTGCAGCTGATATTTGATTGCAAACCAGAGAAAAATCTCTTAAAAGATTTTCATATTTCAACTGCTAGCAAAATTAACTATATTTTTATAATCTATGTATGTGCCCCAATATGACTGTATATTCATTCCCCTGTATGTCTTCCGTCTAGGAAAAAGGGGCCCTATTCGGGCTGAGGTTTCCATGGACACGACCAGCAATTTAATGGTTACCTAGCAACCAGGGTTGTGAGAATTTATCCGCCTTGTGTTCATACTGCTACACGCAGTCTAAGTTGAATCTTGTCCTTGCGACCTATTGGAGGTCGCACCGATCACACGTGCTTATTTTGAAATTTTGATATGTGGAAATAGCTTTAACGTTAGTTCAAAAAAATCCCCCTTGTATTGTCTGCTGTGGTACTTGTGGAAGCCCCTCCATTCCAAATGTCATGTCATGTCATGTCATGGCGTATTCATGTCATATTTTAGTGCTTCATCATTATTATTACCTAGTATTATATTTTGATGGCAATCCACCTATATATTCCAATCAAGTCATTAAGTAATTTGTTGGCATGAATTCTAAGTGTTCATCATGTTTCTGTGCTAGTCGTTTCACTGCACCACCCCCTGCCCCCACCCCTCACCCCACGCCCTGCCCCACCCCACCCACCATTCTATCACCTATGTATTGCTGTCATTTTGTTAGTCATATCGTCATTAAAATGTTGCCCCCACCCCTCCCAGTGTTATTTGGTGCCCCAGATAGCATACCGGTGCTCTCGCCTCGTTGGTTAATTTGTTGCGTCTCTGGTTGGTCACACACACACACACACACACACACACACACACACACACACACACACACACACACACACACACACACACACACACACATCCACCTAGCTTAACCACAAAGTATGAATCATAAGCGAATATGGATTACATGTTATTACTATATATTAGTATTCATCACTGCTCATTACTTTTCCTTTATTTACACTAAATCATGTTTAGGAAATCCACAGGTGGCAGTCTGTTTTTGGATGCACCTCATTCAGTCTTCTCTTTGTGCTCATGCTACCTTGTGTTCAGAGATGGTGAATCTCAATACCACACTTTTTCATAGAGCAGATTTAAAGCGATACGGTATTCTAATGTCAATATCTTTTTTTCTTTTCTGATTTTCAAAAGGTGAGCTTAATTGTTCAGGGCACTTCATCTCTCATTTCATGAATTGAAGTTAATGATACAAAACAATGTGCCCATATTTTTTACACATTTGTTTTGAGTTGATGCATGAAATGAACAAAATTTATAACCTGTTGTATTCTGAATAGTCTCATAAAATGGCCTTCGCTACCATTGATGATCAGTCTGTCCGAGATACAGTGTCCTAATCTTCATTGAATCACCTTTTGTTATTTCATGAACAGTCACAAAATAATCATACAATTGCAAAGAGTCATGTTATGTCATGCCTATCCCACCATAGAACAAAATGTTATGATCAAATATGTTTAGGCATTTTGAAAGCTTTATTCTGGAGCTTCATACTCTCAATCTTTACTTGGTTGTGAAAGAGGTGAAGAAAATCAGACATTGTTGTCGAAAACCACAGACCAAATATGGTGGTTCTCTTAAATATTTCTCACATACTTATATATGTAATATACCTACATCATCCCCCAACCCATTATTGTACTTACTGATCCAAGGGAATCCAGTCTACTTAATGAGCTGTATATTTATGAGTATTTGCTCTTTTGAGCATTTTTTATATTAACCCATCGTATGCTAGCTTCCATACAACTTGTTTACGCTGACGAATTGTTTTCTTGTTTGCTGACCCAAATCTGCTGGTGACCAACCGAAGGCAGTTTTTCATATATGTCATCAAGAGTTGTTACTTGTTTGTATATTCTGTCTTTTTATTTGAATATATGTATGGAATGTTTTTAGTCAGATATACATTATGTTTTTGATTTTTGTCGAACTCAAAGTTATTAGACCTATATAACCCTGCTACTGTTTTGGGGCGTCGAATTACGTGAAATGCTGTTTCACTTCTGCGAAAAGAAACCTTGTAACATGTAGAACCTTTTTGCATTGAGACAATCAAACAGTAAGCCCATTTCAAACATTGGGGATCAGTTTTTTTTATGTTAATATTGTGGGCTGACTGATACCGAATCCAGAGCTATGTTATTCAGGAATATACGACGTCCATCAAAACATCAGCAGGGTTGTAATGGTGGCACAGGTCACATATTGACGAGGAACCACCCGCCATATTGTTTGGTCATTTTATAGCCAAGTTGACCATAGTTTTTTTTGGAGATATTTTGTTAGTCTATATTTTTGTTAGTGAACCAGGATTATGAAAAGTGAGGTGTGCAATTTGTTCTCACAAAAACCGGTTAATGTGTTCGTTGAACCAATCTAGTCCTATGGTTACCAAAATCACGGTATCCATCCATTCATCATCACATCTCAATATTCATTCTGGTTTGCAGGCAGTTATCTCCCTTTGTAAATTATGGAACTGCTTCCTGCAGAACGGTTACATTATTGCTGCCTTCATATTTTGGCAAATGATGTAATGATCTGTTTTCGGGAAGATACTACTGTTTCAGCCACCTATCAAAGGGCAGACAACTGTTGTGTATATCAGGTATTAGTTGTAGTGTCACACATTCCTATTTTTTTTCTCTCTTTACTTCCCCCCCCCCCAACTATCCACTTATTCACTACTGCCAATATTCCACAGCCGTTATGACATTGAGTTGATTTTTTTCTGTTTTCGTGACGATGTAAAGTGTGTATGTATGTGTAGTATGCATGTGTGTTAACCCTACCTATATTGAACATGTGAATTTAACCCCACCTATCTTGAATATGTAGTTTTGTCGTACCACCCCCTAGCCCATCCACGTATCAAATTTATTGTCGCACTGTGTCAAAAGGTATTTTAAAAATGATGTAACATGTCTTATTCCCACCAAAATTCAGCCTTAAAATTGTTTCATTGGTTTTTTTCTTTGTGAATTTTTAATAAGCGAAACACGACTGACCTTCTGCTTGGCTCAAACTGTTCCCTACTTCCAAGAACTATTTTACTGCTGATTGATATGACGTACTCGTGGAATGTTTCCGAGGCCAGTTTATCGAAGTCTTGTCCGCGATGATGCGGACGCGGTCCACTCACTTCGAATGAAGTTGGCATTTTTGCAGCATTTTTGGCCAGGCAGAGGGTCACTGTATGGTATCAAGACGAGGCTCAAAGTCTGTCTGAGAACTACTTTAAGAATGTAATATTGTGGCTACAAGCACATGACTACAATGGATGCAAAATATGACGCAATCTGATATTTTCCTTCTGCAATATATTACATGTTATGGACGCGGTATGTTGGACGTCCAGGTTAAGACACAAGGGAAATAACCCAGTCTATTTTCATTGTTGTCGTCGACAGTCTCGTGTAAAGTTATCGTTTTTCGTTGAAGGGTATTCTTTTGAGTATTTTCCAACACAATAAGCAATATTTTCTATGGTTCCGCTGTTTTCATTTACACTGTTGAGAACAAATGAGAGCACTATTTTAAAGGGGCAAATTTAAACCATTAAACGGAACTTCCATTTCTTGTTTGATATTTTCATGGAGAATTATTTAATGTTAATTTTATAGGGAGTTTTAGAAGAATTTGCACTAGTTTTGCTTGTATAAAATTATATTTTTTTTTGGGTGGGTATATTTTGATTGAAAACCTATTGTTACAAATTAATCAAATTGAGAGACTATTCTTTAAGAAATGGACCGTTCTCCATATAATATTGCCCACTGACTTCCTCTCTCCCAGTGTGTGAGTTCTTCCATACGTGCATGCAATGTTTGCACACTTGTGTCTAAACCAGGACAGTCGAGACGGTTTCTTCCAGGGATGACCTTGACCTTGACATGAAGTCTATTCCAGTCCCATCCCCCCTCCTCCCCGCGTTAGTGATGGGACTCCTTACATGGCAATAACATGTATTTAGTATTACCAGGAGGGATCTCCTCGAACACGCTGCTGCCTGGGCGATCTCTATGATGCCACATACATAATGTTACTCTATCGCGACCATACCAACGCTGCCATGACGGTCCATCACGATTGTCCCAGTGTTACCACGTGTTCGGGTAGAGTTGCCCCCCCCCCCCCTCCTCCAGGTCTATTTTCGTAATAGATCCTTTGTATTTATAGGCTTTCCACTGCTGCAAATTAAATTTATTTTCTAAAGATTCTTCCTTTAATATTGAACAATGTTTCCATTTTATGTGTGCATTTAGACATTTTTTCCCTCCTACAAATGGCGAGGACGCCAAAAAAAACCCAACCGTATTCCAAAGGTGCATTTATTGTTAGAATCTCGCGTACTATCGTCTACTGTGTGTCTGTAGTAGACCTCTATTTAGTATTGAATGGAGAATGTGTTGTGAGACTGCCATTTTGTCCTCAATGTGTTGTGAGTGTGTCTAGTTCGCTGTCCAATCAGGCCACAAGTCTTCTCAAAGACTATTTTCCTACTAACTACCCATTGGTTGTTATAGATGTTTATATTGGATCACAAAGTCCTATATATTATATATTATATATATCAAGTGCTTGCTATTTTATGTGACCAAAAGTGCTTCGAAATTAATATCGTTATGGCAACTACAAGTTCTACAAAGCTGCCGTGCCATCCTGATTTGGAAATGTGCTCTTTAATTAATCGTAAGGTTTTTAATTACATCTTGTAATTCATGATCAAAATTTGCTATTTAACATCACCAAGTGTCTGGATTGACATTACGACTAAGCTCTGATTTGTTTCAACCTGGCCAACACGTAGTACTGATTTTTAAGGATACTGCCAGTATTCAAGTATTATTATCTATTTATATGTTGATAAGCAGCTTGAGTGCTGGTTATTTGTTGTAATAATAGTAGTATTTGTTTTGTTTTCCTTGAGTGACCACGTCTTCACAGTTTGTTGCATTCAGCTCGAGGCCAGATTCTTAAAAAAAATGAAGATTTTGAGGAAACACTCCTCTAGTCCTGCATTGCAAAGGTCATGACCTGATGACATCATAATCACAGGAGCACGTGCCCTGAGGTAGTCGTTTCAACGTGTTTGGTTTCCATTATGATAATTTTTCATTACATTAAAAAATAATAATAATAAAATAGTTGCAATAAAATGTTTAACACAAGATTCGCAAGATGTGGTCATATTTGCTGTAGTTATGATGTCATAACGTCACGACACAACCTGTATATTTCGTCGACATGTCTTCCCACTCTGAGTGATTTGTAAAAGTGTAGAGTTCTCTCCACTAGAATGTGTGCCGTTACATTATAGAGTTCTACCCCGTTGAGGTATTTTACCACGATTCTGTTTTTATAGTGATTTGTATATAGTGAAAGACCCCTCTTGGTTATGTAGCTTTCCATATTGAGTACCGTATAATATTCTCCAAGAATTCCTAGACTGTATTCCGATGCCCATACGTTTATTGTGTTGCTGCCACTCGTCTCTCTGCGGCCATGTTTTGCCCTCGGTGACAACAGCGTCATTCCACTATTGCGTAAAGTTTTGGGGGGTATCCCCACCCCTGAGCAAACCTGTCTCTGGCATCACAGTAGGAATCTAGGCCATTCCGCTATTGTCTCACAATTATTTTGTTTAGAATTGATTTAGTTTATAGTTTTTCCTGATAATTTTATGTTGAACAGGGTTTGAATATTAGTGTTGCCATGGAAACTTGAAATTTAAGTCCATGGTTACAAAATATACACGTAAAACTATAGCAACATGCTTTCCCCTCAACATTGTCTTAGCTCAATTCTTTACTGAATTACATTTGTTAGCACCATATAAGAGGCAGGTCCCAGAGCATGGCAAATTATTTTAGAATGTTTCCATGGCAACATGCTGATCACCCTACATTATGTGGTTTTCTTACCGGTGGTTAATGAGTTATATTTACCAACCACTTCCATGCAGATCACACCCAAAGTACTACAGTGGAATTCCATGTTTCTTTCCTCCATTTTAAATATGTACAATAACCGACTTCTATAAAATGACACCAAAGTAAAAGCAGTTGTTCCCCAGATAGTATTTGACGAGGATAGTCTGTGTGCTGTACTTGTATTGATCTCATTATTCCACGTTGTTGTCTCACATAGCTTTTATTCCAACATGGTGCTTTATAGAGTATATACATATACATTTATATATAGGTTGTTATGTATTGCGTCAAATTTTAGTGTTTTTTTTTTTTCATTACTGAAATGGAGGAAAAAAGAAGCAATTAAATAAATTATAATAAGCAAAGTAAATACTTTTAATATATTTTAAAGCAAGTAAAAAAATGTTTATGTCCATGCATCAATTTGAATATGCAAATTATTTCTTCTGCAGCAGAACTAGATGGTTCATTCCTTGTTCAAGGGATGTGATTTTGCATATCAGATTACCAACATGGTCCTAGAGGTCTGCATGGGGTGGTCATACCTCACAAAGATTAATTTTACTGATTTTACCTAATTTGTTACCATTGTTTTTATTCTGTTCTGCGGCCCAACAGTGGATTTGTACATATCATTGACGTTGAAGACTTGGCAGAAAAAGCCAGGTTTTTTTTTTCGTGGCTTTTAGTGGAAGCTTTGTCTTGTAATGTTATGTAGATGTTTGTATGAACAGTTGTCAGTTGTCAGCCGTCTATGTGTAGATGATAGTGAAAATAAAGACAATTTGAAAAGTATTAATGGTCTTTTGTACTTGATGCCTGGAAGAATTGAATAAACGAGAACCTTCAATGTCAGCTTGCAATAAAATGTGGAAGTTTTACCAAAAGGAAAATGTCATTGCATCCTCCATACAACCTCTGAAACAAGGTCATTACTTCCACCAAAGGCCTTGGCAATGAGGAAGAATACATTGGAGTTTACAGCTCTTTTCAAGATTATTTTGTTGATATCACAGCTTGTCAGTTTACGGTAGAAGTAAATTTAATTTGCAACAGCTATAATGTTTAGTGTTGCAGTATACCTACGAGTACTGGCTGTTTGTCAATGCACAAAGAATTTAATCAAAACTGGACAGTTTTACACCACTACACACTACACCACACTACACCACACACTACACCACACTACACCACACACTACACCACACACTACACCACACTACATACTACACATATTCCGGGTACTGGTATATGCACTGTCACATTTTCTTGTCTCGTGGAACAATATGATTAGCTTATAAATATGTTATAGACAATCAGATAGCTTGTTTAGAAAACGGATGTTACATAATAGGAAGTTGACTGTTTTGTTATTTGATATAATTTTAGGTGGATTAGTATGACCAAACTTCAAGTGTACAAACCAACATTTAATTGTAAATGGACCTGTAATGTAATCAATACTGACGGTGCACAAATGCAAATGTTTGACACTGTTGACATACTCCAGAGGTGACCTGCGTTGGTATTCAAATTTGAAAGCTAATTTCTATTTCGATACTTACTTCTAAAACACACTCGAATAGTCCCGCAATTCCCCCAGATATAGCCATCTATTCA
>JAUTBT010034955.1:0-18203 GCA_032361225.1 Lepetodrilus schrolli
ACAAACAAACAAAAAATACAATTTGATAGTTTGTACTACGTGATAAGTTAATTATAACCAAATTTTTTAATCCAGTACGTTTACATAATATCTGTTAAATAGCTATCAAATGGTTTAAGAAACTATTATTTTAAAAGGCTCGATTTGCACGTGCTGATGCACTTCTTCATACATTCTACGGTCTTACACATCTGTTCCGTCTTTCCAACGTCACCCCTCTACATAAAATAATATTAACTCAAAATAGTTAGTGATAGCTATAATATAACCTTTTTTTTTTATTAATTGTGCAAAAGACTTCAGTAAAACATTATTAATTTTAGAGAGGAGGTAACACATTTAATATACTACGGTCTATGTATATATTTATAATTTTTATGAGTTTAACATGTCACATGCTCTTGAAATGAGTCTTTGGTGATCGAAAACTAGTGGGAAATGAGCAATATGTAGCTAGGTGCCTAACATACTTGGGTAGACAAGTCAAAATTATATACTTTCAGGTAAAAATATGTTGACCAAAAATCGTGATTGTATGCCTTTAACTAAATAAAAAGATCGAAATGTAACGACCTACTAGTATATAAAGAAACTAGTATATAAAGAAAAGCCCAGTCAGTTTGCGGTTTCAATAACACACACACACACACACACACACACACACACACACACACACACACACACATATATATATATATATCATATTACTTATAACACGACAGTTGGTATTTACCCAGTCAGTTGGCAGGTGGTAAAACGTTGAAAACCACTATTGGCTTAGCAGTCGAGATCAGCTGGTTACAGTATCGGACTATTTATATTGTGTGTTATAACACTCGATGCATGTGAACAATAAATAAATAAATAATTTACATATATGCATTATGAAATCATACAATAACTAGTCTAGATCTAATATAACAATATAAATGTTGTTTACGATTGTTTACCAGCAGTTTTCATGAAAACACGTGGATTAGAATTATCTCCCCTTGCAGATTTACGATGCATTGAGCTCGTCCCTAACTGGTCATTTACACCTCGGAACAGTATGAGCGAGATAGTTTTGCATAAAATCCCTTTTGGTAGATTATATCGGTAAATACTTTATAGACTGAAAAACAAAATAACTTCAATTTCTTATTTTATACTACATTTTTTGTTTTAATCTAATGTTGTGGATCATAAATAAAACATGTTTTTATACATACATTGTAAGGCCTATCACAGAATTATTATATAATGTTAATCATATCATTTATCTATTTTAATCAGAGGCCTATCACCAAATATTTTGAGTAAATATTATTTTATATAGAGGGATCACTTTCATTGTTTGCAAGAGTTACCATTTTGACGCGATAATGATAGAATGAGATATCTGCACAGTATAGTTATGCCAGTTATCATGTTTGATTCGTTAATTATATAGTAGCAATCAAAGTTCGCACAGTTACTGCATTACTTAGCACTATGGGTGTTGCAGGTTTTTTCCTGCACTAATATGTCAGCCATACTGTAAGTGAAATAATCGTGAAAGCAGTAGCTGTTATAAACGCCATTTCAACCCCAACTCAAATCAAAGTGCCACTGTATAAGTTGTATCGCATACATTGATGGTCCGAGTTTTGTCTCAGAGGAAAGGCACCCGGAACTATAAACTTTGATTACAGCACATAGCTTGCTGTCTTTGCAAGCCTGTGTTATCCGCAAAGACTAGACCGCAATAATCGTATGATTCATATTTATTTAGACTAGACACTAAACGCGCGCCAGAAGCAAGATAAATCGACAAACTAAATCCAGAAACATAATAAGCAAGATAAATCGACAAACTAAATCCAGAAACATAACTAATAGACAAATATAAAATGTTTCTGAAATGCGTTTGGTATCTAAGCTTATGACAGAGTGAACGTATTCTTCCCATTAATGTGTGAGGTATTAATATAGGCATGTCACATCCATTGCGTAGTTTCCGAAAGTCTCGGGGAATTTCCTTATTGAAAGCAGTCCACTTGGAACTGCATGACTTTATAGCCTACTTGAAAATCTAAAATAAAATCCCCTACAGCTGTATTCCCATTGTTATCGTTGTCTCAACATCCAGCGCAAAGTAGTTCCCTCAATAAGCGATTCTCAACACATTATTCGATTTCGTCTTAAAATACAGAATGTATTTAATGCGTATGAATTAAATGCGACCATAAGCCAATCGCATTTTTTCGCATTAATATCCTGCTCGCATTAATCTCCTGATTTACAGTAATCACTTTGCATATACCGGGTATAGATCTATTTTGGATTAATTCTGGTGACAGTTTTCGTTATTGTTATTATAGTATTGATTAAGTTAATATAATATGAAATTGTGCTAAATAGAGACACATGGAACATTTCTAAAAGAAATATGTGGTTAAATAATGCATAAATTAAAACAAACCACAGGCCTCCTCTACCTCTACATATTTGGATGGGAAACATAGTTCGACCATTAGGTATAACAAAGCTGTGAGTAAATTCAGTCTTTACTTCAAAATGGTTATGGATTGTTCAATGGTGCATTTAATACTGCAATATACGTCATTAGTTGTTGGTTTGTTTTTCTTTCAATAATATTTATTATTATTATTTTTATTTTTTTATTTTTTAAATCTGAAAATAAGCCATTGTCATACTAACATTATATTATGTACAATTACAAAATATTATTGGCAACGATCCCAAATTAACATCCCGGATATTGTGAATCTACAATCACAACGTGACCTCTAACCTTTAGTGTCAACACGATCGTCGTCGTCCTTGTTGAGCGTATGCACATTTTACACATTAAACTATGTCGTCATGGAAGTGTTGTAACAAGTGGTTATTTTTACCTTGCTGCACCGGTAGGTTTTTAATTGTTTTTATACCAGACTACGATGTCCCCTTATTCTAATTACATTGCTCATTTGATTACAAAATTCTAGCTTTCATCCTGGTTTGATCATGGTCACATTTTTCTATTATGGTATATGCATGCCCTTCGCAGGAAGCGGTTAGTCTCATCATTTCATGTTTCATGTTCCGTTGCATACTAGTCTTACTAGATGCATATGTAACATCATATTTTCCATCCCCGAATACGATTCCATTTTCATATTATATGTATTAAGTTAAACTGTGTTTATGATAGAAGTGGTATTATTAATATAAATTGTATGAATTAATAGAAGCGGTATTATGAATATGGTATTACGTGTATTACAGAAATTATATTATGAATAGAAATGGTATTATTGCAGAAATTGTATTATTAATAGAAATGGTTTTAATAGAATTGGTATTGTTAATAGAAGTGGTATTATCGCATTAGAAATAACTTCTTCTTACTATTATTATTATTATTAAGAGAAATAGAGCCAGTTGTAATTACAATAAATGACATTTATGAAACAATATATTTCCCTAGCCAAATGGGGGAAGTAGTAAATACACATTTACATCTTAAATACATGTAATTACGAGAATTGTCGTAGAAAGTGCACATTTCTTTCTAACCAAAGAGGACTGATTATTCAACGGTGGTAAATGTACGTTAAATTTCGCAAAATGCTAAAGTTTCGTCCTGGCATTTATATTGTTCGAGGTTTCGTTTGTTTTTGTTATTTGTTATTTGCAACGTCTCGTGGTATTTGCGTAGCATAAACAACAGCAAACATCGTTCTGTTGCAGGTGCGGAGGCCGAAGAATTTCATGCATTTGGGGATTCAACGATTGCCCGTAGGATCATATTTATTTTTACAATATTTGCATACTCAACCACCATGACAGAATGTGTTTGTTTGCATTAAATACACTATTGAAAGTCAAGAGGAGTATTAAAGAAACCACGCTCAATTATGCATGTCATATCAACTTTGCAATGTGTTGGTGTAGATGAAGAATAACTGGATTAGATAAAGAAGAACTCGATATGTTATATGTATAATTCATGAAAGTAATTATATATGGTCTAACGAAAATGAATTAATTGTATTTTAATTGACATATCCATGTACGCATAAATCGATCATTTCTAGTCTTTGATTTTTATTAAATATGTTTTAAAATAGATTGTTATGGTATGTTAACTAATCTATATTCACACTTTTTTTCTAATAGGTGTAGACATCCAATTCCGTGAATGCGAAGATCAAAAATGTGACTCGGAACAAGTAGAGCCCGCTGATATAGACGATGGCAACAATGTTGCCACAAACAAGGATGATGTATTGATTCCTGAAGTCAATGGTAATGACGGACATAATATCCCAGAGAATGGAGACATTGATAAAGTTTCCAAAGTATCCACTAGCACTTGCTCAAGCACCAGCAGGACCTCCGTTAAGAAGGAATCCAATGACAGGCAGAATATCCCAGATAGTGAAGATATAGATGAAGTGTCTAAAGGATCTTCTAGCCTCAGCTCAAGCCAAAGCATGACCTCCGTTAAAAAGGAATCCAATGACAGACAGGATATTCTAGTGAATGAAGACATTGATAAGGTGTCTAAAGGATCGTCCAACACCTGCGCAAACAAGTTCTCTGTTAAGAAGGAATCCAGTAACAGCCATGATATCCCAGAGAATGACGACATTGATACCGTTTCCAAAGGATCGTCTAGCACCTGCTTAAGTAAGAAAGAACATTGTTCCTCGTCCGATGCAAGTACTTCTTCTCTAAACGAGGATTCACCTACCGATGTTAAACGTCTATCCAAAGCATCTACGATGCCAATGATTTCGTCTCTCGACGTTAGACATCGACACAGAGCATCCAAGATCCCAGTGGTCTCGGTTCCTCTGGTCTCCACTGTCAACAGTGCAAGGGAACACGGCAGTAGGAAGTCTATGCCTCACACCAGGTCCGAAAGAACAAGACAGGGCATTATCAGTCTTGTTGGAGTATGTAGGGTTCCTGTTTCAATCAAATCCAAGACAGGTTCAGGTTTTACAAGACAATCCATTGCTAAGCAGTCCAAGAGCAGCATTCCAATTTATCGAAACAAACTTGAGTTTTGAGATTTGCTCAACTGAGATTTATCTCCTATAAACTGTGCTGTAACTTGAGGTTAAAATCTCTGCTGGGTTTGAGTTTTTACTCAAGTTATAGCACTGAGTAAATGGGAGAAATCTCAGCTGAGCAAGATCTCAAACTCAAGTGTGTTTCAAGAAATCGCGGCCAGATCCTGTTGACATTCCAATAGCTCGATGTTCAACATTGCCTCATTCAAAGACCTTCTCGGGCTGTAGTCGCATACTTGTCCGTTGGAAACCAATTTTCCATAATCGGAAAACATTCAACAAATTCGCATTTAAATGAGCAATCTAAAGGAAGATCTTCCAATTCACAGGCATCTCATTTTAATTTAGGAAGTGTCTCGACATTTAGACTGGTAAATTACCGGAGCAGATTCAAGTCAATTATTGGCAGGATCTCCATACAGATACAGAAGGCAATATTGTAAGACTGCCATTAATAAGAGGTTCAGTGAGGATCTAATTATCATACGATGAGGATCTAATTATCATGCGGTATTCAGCAAAATACTCATTGTTATTAGCCATCCGTACAGTGACATGAAATATTTTGTAACTAGTTACCACCTGTCGTGTTTCAGCTGTACAGTAGTCAACTATACACAGATTATATATACTTTCATAACTTCATTACTGCCTCTTCCAAATGTCCTTACTTCTAAATTCTGCTACATTTGTTGCTTCAATTGAGTAACTAATGCATTGTAAGTAGGTTCAAACTGTATAGCCAATGTCCTGGGGCCAGTTTAATAAAATTACAGTGCTTTCACCTCGTTTAGTTAAAGGGATTCAAACTTTAAATTTAGCACTTGTAGAAAACACCAAAAAAAGTGATGATATTTATCATATTACGCTGTGAACAGTGAATAATTTTGTCCAAAATGATATATTTATCGAAAGATCAGCGCTTTTCATGGTTTGTTAATGTTTACTAAGGGGTGTAACTAGATGCTGTTTCAAGTTGAGATGTACATGTGACTTCACATTCAGTAATTGCACGCCTTTAAGAAACTCCATGTTCAAAACTTGGATTTGATGAATGAAAGCATTGATTAATGCAAATATATTTTACATATGGAAATAATAATAACTGATATACATGTAGTTTAGATCACACACAGGACTGCTAATGATAAGAACATTTTAATTTGGGAGCCATGGCAATCTAATTTTGCATTGGCATACAGTATATTATTTACTAGTTCTTCGGAGCCAAATGGCTCCTTGGAAAATGTTCTAACTTTGAGACCTGATTAGTATTAATATCCTATTGAGTCATGGGTATTGCACTATATTTGCCCCTTTAACAAATGTAGTGTAAGTATTAATATTAAATCAATAAACAGGGAATTGAACTTTATTCACTAGAAAACAGATCAATGTCTGTATTGGTTTCCAACAGAAAATGATTAGTAGTACACCCAAATATAACAATCATACACAAAACTCAATTTGTATCATTTACACATTGAAAGAGTATAATATAATAAAGCCAAAAATGTGTATTTAATCATACAGATATATATTTGTGTAAAGTACACAATATGTCCATGTATATCTACTACAATTAACTTTTTTAAAACAATGTTGCACAATTGTTATACATACATGTACTTCATGGTCAAACATATTTGACCTGATGTTATTTTGATTTGTCTACACAAGTATGTTGGACAATAAGCTACACATCCCACTGGCTTTCAATATTTCTTTTTATTTTTTATCTTGACATAAACATGATAAAAAATTCAAAAACGAAGTAAAATATCAAAATATTGAAAACCAGTGCAGAAAATGTAAACAAATCAAATATAGATCTACATACGTTCAAGTAAATACCTTTTAACCCTCTTCATGCTGAAGGCAATTGGAGATGCCTTAAAGAGCAATGACTTCCTAATCCAGCACAGCGAGGGTTAAAAAAACAGAGTGATCATTTAAATACATGTACTATTGATTTAACCCACATATAATGGGTTTCATAAAACAACCATGTTAACTGTAGTAGTGCACAGCACTGGCAAAATAAAAAATCTTAGAATTTTAGAATAAACTAATAAAATATTGCCATATAATTTAGAGCACACATAATACATAACATATTGATATACTATAATTTGTGAAATAAACTCACTTCGTGTATTTTAATCTTGATTAATAATTTAATATGTACTAAGTTGTGTGAATAAAGACACAAGCATAGGTCTTTTGTTGTTTTTGTTTGAATTTGGGTTTAGTACAACTTTCAAGATTATTTCACCCACATCATGGCTTGTAAATTTTCACCAAGAGGAAACCGGCAATGAGTGTGATAGTAAACCTGCAAGCACTGGCTGGTACTGACAAACTGAAGAATGATCACTGAACTGTGACAGTCTAGACTGCACAAACTTTTATAACAGCATCAGAGAGCATAACTTCCATGAATATTGATGCTAAGTCCCTGGGGCGGGTTTGAACTCAGGAACTTTGAATCCAGTCTATCTACCAGTATATACAGATTATATACAGCATGGAATACTAGTATATACATACATACATACATACATATATTTTGCAAGCAACTACATGCAACTTCTAATGGTGCTGTGTGTAAACTAAATGGAAAATTACCGAAATGTTTCCATGGTTACATTGTCATTCTAATGTTATTTAGGCCATAGTTATTTGATGCACTATTATTTTTAATGTACTGCTTGCCAATGACAGTAAGTATACATATATACCAGTAACCATGGTAACAATCAAACGTGACTTCGACTTTGTTCATGTTCAATGATGACTTCTTCCTTCACCATTTATTCATATAATTTTCCAAAGAATAGTGCACTGTCAGCGGAAAACAATAAAAAATAATATTATTATTATTTCCAAAGTGGATAAATTTGGATCGGCAGATCCGTAAAACAGGGAATAAAATACCTATGGCCTAAAGGATACAACCTGGGCCTTCCTGCTGTTTGATACACGAGTGCCCTGGTCTAGTGGATGAAAATTAACCACTTAAAATAAGTATGTTAAGAAATACAGAACCAAAATCATTTTTACATAGGTTAAATCCTTTTTCCAAATTCAGAAGTCTTTTTCTTGATTATTCGGGTTTTTTTAAATTTGTGTTAAAGCCGCTTTCATGATTCTTTCACTTATATCACGGCTTGTCAGTTTAGGGCAGGAATGTAGCACTGAATCTTGCAGTAAACCTGCAACCCCCGGCTGGTACTGACAAGACCAAGGATGACAACAGCATTGCCACTGTACAGACAGTGCATCCTATCAATATTGTGTCAGAAAGGCATCTTTCACGAACATTGATGCCGGGCTGCCGGGACGGGATTTGAGCCTGGGACCTTTGGCCCCTAAGTCCAAACATTCTACCATTGCGAGAATAGGCCACGAAAAACCACCAAAACCCTCTTGTACAGATCTCAAGTACATATCGATGGAGACCATGACAATAAAGGTTCTGGTCTTGTATTAAAAAGCTACCCAGACCACCAAAATATAAAATTACAATGAATGAATTAGTGCTTTACATCGCAGCGGGAATATTTCACCCATAGGCGACTACAAATGACAAACAGGCTTTGATTGTACAAGTAACAAATCATTGCAGACATCTGTAAATATATTGTACAAAGACAGTATAAGACAACTGTATATAAAGACAGTAAATGTACTACAAAGACAGTATATATAGACAGAACATACATGGTATACTAGAAAAGAAAAACAAGAAAAAAACATATAAACCATTTTCCTTGTTCTTTCGATCACCAAGCATGTAGATAGTGCTAAACACTTGACATTAAATTACATGTAAAGTATTAACAGTATATTACATTAGACAACCAAAATTTAGATGTAACAAACAAGATGAAATAAATTAATATTCAGGTGACGTGTTCATATTATTGGTAAAAAATAGTATGAATTATTTTCAGCTTAAGTTATTATAAATATCAAATAATTTTACCAAATATTTTGACACTGTTAAATTACCGATCATCATGGTAAATTAAAATACTACAGTAATTATATTTTTTTTGACAATTTATGTTTATGTAATTATCATTTCTTTGACCACTTATGTTTTGAATAAATAAAACATACAAGACCAACCTCCAAGTGCTTTCAAAGCTATGTTCAAATGTGACCAGTCTCAGGATGTGAATAATTTCAAACATTGCCAACACATATCTATGTACATATCTATCTACATATGTATTGCAGATCACTAGCTAATTAGTATATTTACAAGACATTTTTAGCAAAACAACTCCATTATTCCCACTTACAGAAAATGGGCTACTACACTGTGTGTCTTAACATGATCCTGTAAGTCTTCCTGGTTTACAAACGACGAACAGCAGAAGCTGCAGTCGAAGAACCTGGCCGTGGGATGGTCGAGCCTGACGTGACTGATCATGTCTGCCTTGTTCATGTACCTCTTGGTGCAGTACCTACACTTCCAATGCTGCATGCTCCTCAGTTTGGCGTCCTTGGCACTCTCGTGCACGGGCATGTGTGCCTTCAGCGCGCCCGATGTGACAAAGCGACACTTGCAGACGTCGCACATGTAGTGGGCGTTGAGGAAATGCCTCTGCGAGAGATGCATCTTGAGCATGGCCACATCCCAGAAGGATTTCATGCAGATTCCGCACTTGCATGGTTCGAAGTCATTGTTCATGTGCTCCTTCATGTGGACTTTGAGGTGGACGTGGCTGTTGAGCTCCTTGCCGCACTGCCCGCACTCGTAGACCGTCTCCACATCCACCTCGCCGTGGGTCTTGAGGTGCATCTCCATCTCCTCCTCCGTGTTGAACTCCTCCACGCACACGCTGCAAGTGAAGCACACCCGCGTCTTATTCTTGCTGGTGTCCGAGTGGTTCAGAAGGTGGCACTCCAGGTCTGTGTACAGGCTGTATGCATTATCGCAGAGCCCGCACAAGAAAGGACGCTCGCGGTTGTGGATCTTCTTATGCAGCTTCAGCTTCATGTATGTTGTGAACGTCTTGTCGCACTCTTGACATGAGTACTTATCTTCTTCTTCTTCTTCTTCTTCTTCTCCTTCTTCTCCTTCTTCTCCTTCTTCTTCTGAATCAGCTTGTAATGCTGCAGTTTGATGGGCAATTTTTCCAGACCTTGGAAGAGATGCCCGAATACTTGTTCCCGAGAAAGATGGAGAATCTTCTGGATTTGCTTCTTCCGATGCATGGGTTTGAACGGTTGTTCTTACAGCCCTAGATTTCCGAAGTCTCCTCGAGACAGGTTCCAGTTTACTTTGAAATGCAGCAGCTAACAAAGTGGGCTTGACTTTTGATGGCGGTGTACTTTTGGGGCCGGCAAATAGTTCTGATTCCATAGCAGCTGCCAATAACGTTCTCTTAACAGTCGGTACTTCCTTGGAAGATGACAACACGTAATTCTTCTGACCATTTCCTGCCACCTCCCCAGTGTTTTCAGTCTTCACAGTGATAATGGATGCAGCAGATTTATCAGCAAAATTTGTTTCCCCAGTCAAACTTGAAATTACTGCACTGGATGCATGGACTATTTTTATGTTTTTAGGATTGAATGGCAAATGAGGGTTGACTTTGTTAGCTGCAAATTGTTTGGCTTTTTCTTCTCCAAGTTCTTCCAACATTTTTTGAGAAACGACAACAACCTTGGTATTGGGACCGGCGACAGCACGGAGAGCGTCGGCAGATATAGAACTGGAAGTATGCATCGTTATGGAATCTGCATTCACATTAGACACACCAGCTAACTGACCATTAGAATCAGATTTGTCCAATTTAGCAGCCAATTTCGCTGCAGTTTCCGACGAAACCATGAAAACCGGCCTGGGTTTGCCTGCAGAACTGTGTGCTGCGACTGAAGGTGATTTCTCTGCGTCAGTTGATGATGTTGAGGTTGCGGCAGGAAGTGAACTCTTGACCTCATCAGGCAGAGACCTGGGCTTGTTGTAGTGCAGACTGCTGCCAGGCAGACCACTGAGGGCCAGATGATGGATTTTCATGTGAGTGGTCATGGCGCGCTTGTTGAGATACTCTTTCTTACAGATCTTGCATTTGTAGCCTTGGAAATCCCCATCCACTACCCCTTCCGGCTCCATCTCCATGGACACGTGCTTGGCCCGCTTGGCAGGGGGTGGAGTGCTAGTAGAGGCATGGGTTGAGGATGGTGAACTACCAGTCGACAGTCCATGCACGGAGATCGGTTCAGATGAATCTGAGGTTTTCAACATGTTCGCAAACATGAGTATTTTACCCAAATTTGCTGCAGGAAGAGATGATCCTACTGGTTTCTCAACCCGCCATTCTTTCAGCTGTCCAGATACGTCGAAAATTATTTTGATTGTGTCTGCGTCTTGGCCTTCCCTGGTCCCCTTTGCTGCCTTCAATAGTATGTTAGCAGCATTTTCTGACACCACCATACTTGAAGAATCAGAACCTTCATTTTGTCCACCATTACTGCTAGGACTCTCTAACATTGGTTCTTTTTTTATTTTTACTTTTCCTACTTTTTCTTGGCCATTTTGATTGCCAAACGTTCTCACTGGTTCATCACAGTCACTCTCTTGAGAACTTTCTTCAGAACTTTGGTCAAGATCACACAGAACCTTCCTCAGTAATGTCTCCTCCAGTTTTCCGTCCTCTGCCAAACGTTCCTCTTCTTCATCTTCATCATCCCGCTCCTGTTTGACCACGAATGTACAACCATCTTCTGTTTTCACTTTGAAGGAGAAATCATCATGGACATCGATAGGTTCTGTCTTAATATCAACCTCCATATCCATATATATCTGAAAATATATCAAAATTTAATATCAAGTTTAGTATTATTAGATGTAGGAAACTAGCTATATATATTTTATTTTTTTATTTTATTTTTAAAAACTATTTTTTTTATATTAAATTGGGGCTTAGAGCTGCTTTCAAGATTCTTTAACTAATATCACTGCTTGTCAGTTTAGGCAGGGCTCAATTTAGTGACTAATTTGGGAGCAATTTTGCATTTGGCTTATTTTAAGTGTTTCTGGATCTGCAGGAGCGAAACGGCTCCTTGGAACATTTTGTAACTTTGAGGCCTGTTAGGGCAGGAGGAACCCTCAACATCCATAACATTGAATGTTGCAGTAAACCTGACAGAAGGAAGATGACTGTATTGCCACGGTATGGACAGAGCATCCTCGACATAACGCCCTTCACTACAGCGCGGATTCGCTTAAACCACGGGGTCAACCGTGGACCCCATTTTTTAGTCTAAATTATTGGGATGGCTGTCATCCATGATAAAAATTAAAAAATGGGACTAGCTGAATTTTGTTTTCTTTCTGGAATTCGCTGCATAAGTACAACTACAAGAGATGTATTTTTCATAGCACAAACAATCATTGTGAAAACACCATGCATTAAAGACGTATTGAAGTGTACTATAGGTATTACATATGTGTCAATCTAAATAATATCACTAAGACATGGGGATCAGCGTCTATCAGCAGTAGCAGACGAAGGACTAGTTCCCTGCCAATGTTACACAAAACGAGCATACGTAGCATAGGCATGGGACCAGTCTGTATACCATTCTTACCTAAACGTCTCTAAATACACCAAAGAGTTCCAAAATGCCGCTTCCAACCCCGAAAAAAAGAACATGTTGAAAAAATGTACTCAACTGTAAACTCGACTCTGTGCTCACTTGAGCATGTACTCAGTGCTCACTTGAGCATGTACTCACAGAGTTTCGTAATCACCAATTTGGCAAAAATCTCAAGTGAGTACGATTCTGACTTAAGTACGAAAAGTTTCGTAATCTCGGGGCCTAGTTAAACAATCAGCTGTATGTCAATAAGACTGATAAATGTTCACAAATCTTATAGGCTTCAGTATGCGATTAAATAATCATACGTTGTGTTTTGATTTCACATACTACGACTTCCTCAGTGACAAAGCGATTGTTAACACTTTTTTCACTAAAATCAAAGAGATCATTTCATACGCGTTATGAATAAATTGTCCGGATTTTAATACCGGAAGTACAACAAACAAATGGTGGTCGATTGAGCTGTTTTAAATATGATTCCCTTGAAATGTACCGGTAATATTGAGGTGTAAGAAATGATCTGTGATCAATATGTAGACTGATTGCATGTCTAGTCATCTACTCAACTAAGCGTGACTGTTGACTGCGAGCCTCGACTGTAATGACAGCGATCTCCGCTGACGTGCGCTATGAACAACTGTAACACTTGGCCCGGTTTATGGCCAGGTAGTGATAATGCTTCACGATCTCTCCAATATGCAATAACGCTGGGGGTACTTCGTGGACCCATAAACAAGCGGTATACCGAGGGTTCACTTTATCAATGAAAACATCCTAGTAACATGCTCACCGGTGACTATAAATGTAATTAGTTGGAAAGGCCAAATTAAAATAGGACTAAGCCAAGTAATTAGTGATGAATAGAGCAACATGTGTTCTCAGGCATTGCAAGTAGGCTTCCTATTACAAAGTTTGGTAAGAATAAATAACTCAGATTCAGATGTGTGATCAAGAATCTGAGACTATCTAGGATTCATTCCTGCCCCACACTGAATCACACGTTGAAAAACTTGTGGATTAACTGTAGACATGTGGCTTTGTTCTAAAATGCCTGTTTATCCCAGCAAAGAATGGGTACCCAGAAGGATGAGATGGACATGTGAATGATAACCTTGTCGTGCCTTGAACGGCAGCTTGGGTTGTATACTCCCCTGGGAATTGAGAAGGAATTGAGTACACACAGATCCATTGACCGGGATAACAATGTAGTACCATGAAAACATAACATAAAAACGATATCAGAAGACAGCAGAATGTATATAAAATATGGATATTCCATAGTATTAACAAGAAACATTTGTTCTTGAACGTGTCCCACAGCTTCGATTTTGGAAGCCATCTTGTCATGTGACAACCACTAGACTCACATCAGTGCTCATTAACTATGGAGGGGGATCGTTGCCAATATTATTTGATGTCACAAAGATTGATTTTACATTTTCAATCGTATAAAGTACAAAATGATATGTGTGGGTGCGGGCACCCACGATCTTCCTCTCCATCTCCCAAGTTGCCGTGGCTATGGAGAGAAGACAGACCGCAACTCCTAGACCAAATTTGTAATGGTATCGATGATATACGGACTACGACCTACTTTAGAATACAGCACCAAATGCCAAAACCCAGCAACAGTGTTTTACGAATTTGAACAGATTTCAACATAGTTTCCCAGTAAATGTCCCATTTAGAGCCATTTCACACAATGTTTCTAACTTATAACAATATTTAAAACAATATTACAATATGAGGTCATATTACAATAACCTTGATGTGAGTTAGAGTTCTGTTTTTGTGTTCATAATTCTTCTGGATATACCTGTATAATGATTTCTATGACCAAGTACAATATATCCGTTGAGTCTATTGAGTGGCAATTAGATTGTATAGTTGAACATTGCTTCTACATTGCACATATTATGACATAATTTGAGTTGATTACAAGGCACACTAATACAAATTTTATTTTACTTTTTGCATCCATTCATTAGACCGGGTACATTAATCATGTTAATATTTTGGGGATAACAGAAACGGATCATCATTATATAGCCGTGCCTGCATGGTAATTGCCTGTGTTTACGACACACTCACTTTAATATTATCGATAATTACAGGTAATTATAAATATACCACGTTTGAATAGAAGGCCAAATGTTAACTGTGAATTATGTACTGTATAATTTGCATATGACCTGTGGAAAGGCACTTGATCTTGCGATACGAGACGCTGTCTGACAGTGGTTGAAATAGGTACCTGGCGGAAATGGGATACGGTGGGATAAGAAATAACTAAGATCGCCGAGTCATCTGATGTACACGACAGTGAATGCAGGTGCTAGGCCAGGGTCACAGGCAGATGAATGACACGTGGGAAAATAAACGAGTACATACAAATGATGAATTCCCACAGAATAATTAAAAGATGCAAGCAAATATTGACTGTTACCTGTTTGCAAACGACAATATCCCTCTGCAACAGTGGATGGCCATGCGTTATGCAGTTATCTCCCTTTGTAAGTTTGTAGTCTGCTGGTAGAGGTAGTAGGTAGTAAGTTCGAATCCTGTAGATAACTTCAATCGTGCTTCAACTTTCTTTTCAATAGAGCTTACTAATTTAATGTACTAGTATCTGAATACGGATATATTCTGACATTGTCAGTCATTTACTAAACATGAGCATTACTACCTAAGAGCAAATCTAAGCTGAACATGGTGATCATGTCTCTGTTGATGGACTGATGTCCGGGTTTGAAGCTGGTGATGGCCACCCACACCCCGACCCCTTCCTCTGGCAGGAGGGTCTGCTGAAGACGGTACCCGCAATAAAGAAAAATAAATCTTCAGATGAAATACCACAAAAAGACATGAACAGACAGATAATTTATTAATTCATTATGTACAGGCTGTGAACGTGAAATATCACTTTACCGTAATTATACATAAAGTCAAAGCTGATAAATTTGAGCAAATTATAAAAAACATGGATTCCATATTTTGATTAGGTTTTGAAATTATCAATAGTAGCCTGTATGGCTATGCCTATTTGATGATCTACAAACGCTATCTACATACAATTAAAACTATATTATTGATAATTAATATCACCTGGAATAACTACAACATTGATAGTGGTAGTATGACCAAAGTATATAAGATGTTGTCATTGACACAAATGTGACTAGGAATGATACACAATACACCTATACTGGTTTGCAAAATGAAGCCAACAGTCAACGTCAGGCTATGTAGAGGTACATCAATGTAAATATACTCGGAGATAATTTAACTAACTAAAACAAACAAAAATACATAATATATCATAAATGCGTAAGTTACATAAATAAATAATAAATCATAAATGTGTAATTTAATAGTGGTCATCGACTTCATTTACAGATAAACAAACGGGAATAAAAATATCACCATTTAAATTCTAATACATAACAGTCTAGTACAATGTGGCTGCCATAAAACATTCATAGTAAACATGCACAACGTAATACAGATCTGACGGCCAGTATATTCATTACCAGTATATTTCTTGTAATGGAATGTGTAAAGTTAAATATTGTAAATTAAATTGGCTACATATAACAACAAATAAATAACAAGATGGAAATGTTGAAATGTACTTAAACCTCTCTGAGTAAAGTAGCAGCGCATAATTTGTACAATTAGCATCACAATATATTATTATGATTATTTGTGTCGACAGTAAGGTCACAGCATTCATATCATAGTACGCATAACTAGGTAAGGTCTATTTTTAGAATATCCAAGAATTTCCCAAAATTTCCCAAGTTCTGGTGAATACCAAACACAACTACCAGGCCTTGGGTTGACTAAACGCCAGACAAAAACCAGTATATTATAACAAATCTTCACAGAAATGGAACTGCTCTCTGCTGTAAAGAAAAATATGATGGTGCAAGGTATACATTCACAAATTTTAACGATTGCTTTTGACAATAAAATTTGAGCAATAAACAGTCACATAACACATGTGTCATGTTGCCAAAATGTATTTCCTGCATGTATGGATCATAGTAGGGGATATTTCCATGACACCAAACTGACCTCGTAGTAATGTTTGAAGAGAGCATCACAACAACATCCAAATCACCATAAGTTTCAAGTTGTTTGTTGTTGTCTGCTGTTGAACAAGTTACAGTCTGGTGGGTTCAGTTAAATAACTCGTAGATTGATTGATTCATTTAGTGCTTTACATTGCAGCAAGAAATATTTCACCAATATGCGACGACATTCAATAGTAAAATATTTATTGTAAAGCAGTAACAACAGTATTAAATGATAATGAAGGTGAAAACTACAAGTTCTGTAGCACTGTTTGCATTTAACAGGTTCCCTTGTTGTGCAACCCAACAGAAAATAACTTGCATCCATGTTCTAGACATGCTCATCAAGTTTGATTTACAAAAGCATGGACGAAAACTCTTCATGCATCCCTCACTATATCAGGAGGCTGCAACTGTTTCTCAGATTACAAAAACAATTAACAGACAGACAGACAGACATTTGCAATCTTCACGATTCATGGCAGAAAAGTAAACAACAGTAGAAACTAAGTATACTAACGTAATTACCCTATTAATTAACATCTTCCAATAGGGTAATTACCCTATTAATTAAAATCTTCCAATAGGGTCATTACCCTATTAATTAACATCTTCCAATAGGGTAATTACCCTATTAATTAACATCTTCCAATAGGATAATTACCCTATTAACATCTTCCAATAGGGTAATTACCCTATTAATTAACATCTTCCAATAGGGTAATTACTCTATTAATTAACATCTTCCAATAGGGTAATTACCCTATTAACATCTTCCAATAGGGTAATTACCAGCTAGTAATTACAGTTATGTAAACCTGAACAACATGAGCTGGACACTGGTAGAACATCTCCTGGATTAAAGATTCTAGCAACAATTACACGGAATGCACAGTAAATCGTATAAATAGTGATTAGATAATATACCCAGGAGGCTTAGCCTACAACAATCCAAACATGCAAAATGTAGAGAAAACAAAACAAAATGACAAACAGTGCAATAATACCAATGACCATTGTAACATCAATATTAGTAACGACAAACATGAGTTTATGGTGTATCATTTATATCTAAATACAAACTAGTCGCCTGTATTGTTTGTTGGACATTCACCATGTGGCTAATCATGTTATGTTCAACATTATGCGTTGCTGTTTTATGGTTGACTGACTGTACTATCACTATCTGGGAGACGGACTGTTCACGTTAATTTTCAACCAAAAGTATTACTGAAACAAGAATGACTAGATTCATAAAATAACTACAACCAATATTATGTGAAGTTTGAAAGGCTTCATATGGTAGCTACTGTATGTAAAATGTTTTATGCAACATATCTTTCAATGTACTCAAAATTGCAATTAAATACAATAGAATATAAGGCCTCAGACCACAATTAACTTCCTTCTTTGTTTATCACTATTTAGCACGTACAGAAAAAATCATAGTAAATATATG
>JAUTBT010034966.1:0-18200 GCA_032361225.1 Lepetodrilus schrolli
ACGTATTTCTCACTGAACGGCTCGCGTATTAATACATAGAATACATATGCATATGTATTCTCCATTGAACGCACCCCAGGTATTGCGTCAACTGTGGTAACCATGTTTACTGTATGTGTGTTGCAGGAATGGGTGGTTCTTGGCTCGCTGGATCTCGATCAGTTTGTTCAGGACAACCTCGTGGAAATCTCCGACTGGGAGCGCAACTTTAAAGCGCTCAAACTGCGAGGCAGAGATGCTGAAAAGCTTCCAAGGTCAATTTCATTCATTGATTTATAAAAATTATAAAATAATTGTATGTAGCTAACTGTTTCACTCATAATGGCATTGCTAGGCTTTTTGTTTTCAATAATAAATTTTCCAATTAAAAATAAATAATAAAAAGGCTACAGTCTGTTTACCTAATAGCCATTATAGCTATATCCCTGTCAGATTAGAATTCCTAGTAATATTGAAGTTATTAACACTCGTCTCAATTCTCTTTGTAGTCAAATCAAGGTGGACTGTATCACTGTGAACACAACTCCAGTGAAGGCCGTCATCGATGACCACATCCAGCGCCTGTTCGATGCCCTTCTCAACTCCCTGAGGAAGTCCATCTCGTCGGAGGTGGCCGAGATCGACACCTTCCTGAACACTGCGATGGAGACATTGTCCAAGAGACCCAGCTCCGTGGAGGAGATCACAGATGCCAACGTGCAGCACAAGCAGTACTCCGCCACCAAGAAATCTGTACGTCACACGATCTCGTTTTCAGAATAATCGCCATCGCATTTATGGTGAAATATTCTGACTGCGATGTTAAGCAGCAACTCACAACCTCACTCGGAGCATTTATGGGTTAGGGTGTTGCCTGTTTTGGATGGGATGTAAATCTGCCTCGATATTAAAATATATTATTTTTATAAAGCATAGATGAGAATAACATATGATAATTTTCAAGTGTACTGCAATAATACCAAGTATGACTGTGTTCGTGGTCACATACGAGTGAAAGATTCCTGCTGCGATGTAAAGCACTTATTCAATCAATCAATTATAATTAAGTTCATAATTTAGGTTGGAAATTTTCTACTTCAGTGATGCCATTTGCTATTTAGTTCATGTTGAAGTAAAAATGTGTTCATTATTTCAAATACATTCAAAACTCTTTGTTTTCAGATACAGCCGCTGTTCCACAAGGCGGAGACGAAGAACAAACTGCTGCGGTCGGTGGCTGGAGGCGGGGTGGAGTCCATCAGTCAGTTGCAAGGACGCTGGGACAAGTTTGAGCTGATGATGGAGAGCCACCAGCTGATGGTCAAGGAACAGGTCAGTCACATTGTTATCAGAGCAGCAGTCACATTATCATGAGTCACATTATTAGAGCAGTTACATAGTTATTTGAGCAGGTAGGCTGTTATCAGAGCAGTCATGTTGCTATCAGAATGGTCATGACATGACATTGTTATCAGAGCAGTCACACTATTATCAGATAAGTCATTGTTACCAGAGATGTAGTCATATAGAAAGTCACATGAGAGCAGTCACATCAGAACAATCATTGTTATCAGAGCAGTGATGTTTTTCATGATCACAGTCACATTAACTGAGCAGTCATGTTATCAAATATATCATATTGTTATCAGAGCAGTCACATTAACTAAGCAGTTGTGTTATCAAATATATCATATTGTTATCAAAGCAATCATTGTTATCAGAGCAGTCACTTATCAGAGCAGTCACATTGTTATCAGAGCAGTCACATTGTTATCAAAACAATCATGAAACTGTGATGAAAATTGTAACACTTCAAGTTACACATAATATTGGATTTCCCAAATTGCATGTGAAAGTGTCATTAAACAACTGGTCATACTCAGGTGGAGGTGATGAAGAGCAATGTGGACTCGAGGGTCAAGGCGTACCAGCAGCAGGTGGAGAAGTTTGCCGCCAGATGGCACCAGCTGAAGCCCGGCGATGACGCGCTGGAGGGTGACGCTAAGAAATGCGAAGAAGCCGTTAAAATCATCAATGAGAAGCGTCTCGAGTTTGCCGAGCTCTCTGAAACCAAAGCTAAGCTGCTGTAAGAAAAGTATTCAATGGTTATAATTGTGATTTTTGTAATATATATGTTGACTAATGAGCCAAGCTTTTAATGAGCCAGTCTTCTGATCTTTTTTATTTAAACATTTTATTCATCAGAAAAGGAATGGAAAAAAGTTGTCCAACTTACTAAATCCGCTCCTGCCAATCTTCTGAGTCAATATTCTAATGAGTCTTTGCTAATTGAGATTAATATTTTTTCCAACGATAGTCTTTCCAACTTTTTCCTTTATCTCTCGGGTCTGATGATGTTATGAAATTCAGGCTTTGCACACACATCCCAGTGCAAAATTGACATGAAATCGTTCTCAAGAACCTTTTGTTATTGACAGTTCTACTGAGTTAATATAAGGATGAGCTCTGCATCAATGTTCGCAGTGTACGGATGTTGCAGGTTTCCTCCTGCCCTAATCTGAAAAGCCATGATATGTGAAAGAATCTTGAAAGCGGTTCTAAAACCCCAATTAAGTAAACAAATATTAATTATCAACAGGTCTGACTGCATGCACTTTGAAATGGAGGCACCTGACCTGTCCGTCGTTGACGAGATTGAGCTGGATCTGAAGAACTACGAGACGATGTGGTCCTTGTATGAGAAGTTCAATGGCGACCTACAGGAACTCGCCAAGGAAGACTGGATATCGTTCAGGTTAGTAGAAAATATTCTCATGTAGTGTTAAAAAGATATGTTCCAAACAGACAGATTCACTGAAGGACCGGGATATTTTTGTGTGTTATTGTCAGTCCTTTTCTGATAATCTGATAATCTTATTACATGAATTGTGATGAAGTACAAGGATCATTTTTGAGATATTGTGAACACTGTTATCATGTCAAATCCCATAGTTGAAGAGCTGAATTATATTTCATTATTTTGCCTAATTAAATAGGCAGTTCCCAGGTAAATTCTTTTTAACTAAAACTTACTGCAAGATAAATAATATATGTGTAGCTAGTAGCATCTCATAGCGATATCCTCAAATAGGACATGCAATAAATTGGTTATCAAACATGCATTTAAAATGTAAAATATTGATGAGTGCATTATATTGACTTGAAATATTTTAGTATTTATTTTTTAAAAGACATTTACATGATCAGGCACATATCATTAAATAAGCAAACCATATGTTAGTAGTTGTCATGCCAGTACTTTCTCTTTGGGAGCAAATCCATAGATAGTTGTCACACCTGTAATTTCTGTTCAGGAGCAAAGCATACAGGTTTGAGGAGTTCCTGGGGGCGTGGTACGAGAAACTGAAGACAGAGGAGACGACGACGATGAAGGTCCGACTGCAGAAGGACATCGATAAATACAAGGTCAGTAATTCTTGCTACGTATTCAGTAACTATCTCTTTGTATTCAGTATTTAATTCAGTAACTATCTCTCTGTATTCAGTAACTATCTATCTGTATTCAGTAACTATCCATCTGTATTTAGTAACTTTTCTATGCATATTCACTATTCAACTCATCTCTACATGGGGAACGTTCCTTTCAACTGTGCACAGTGAACTTGGACAGCGATCTGTCCTGTCTGTACTGAGTGAAAGGAACAGCTTGCCCATGTCTCGCAGAAGTAATATGGCGGCAAAGAGTGCACTTAGATGTGTGATGTCACTGTACTATCCCTGAACGGTTTTGCACTACCTCGCTAGCAAGAGCAGACCGTACAGGTTCCGGACAGTGTGCAGACCCAACTTGGCTCTTTGAGAGTTATCTCCCCTGTATTTGTATAATTCTGCCTCCAGAACGTGCTGCCGGTACTGAAGTGGGTGAGAGGGGAGCCTCTGTCTCAGGACCACTGGATGGAGTTATTCCGACTCCTGGACATGCCACGCGGAATCACTCTGGAGAAATTGACATTCGGGCACATCCTGGCTGTCAGCGACAAGATCATCATCAATGCTGTCGCGCTCAAGGTCAGGCCTCATGATTACGAAACTTTTTTTGAGTACGATTTCCTGCTCAACTCAAAGTTTTGCTCATGAATGCACATATGCAATTTGATTTTGAGCATAAAATTGTACTCAAGAGATCTCGGGACCAGCTTGCTTTTAATCAGGGCTCAGTTCAATAGCGATTGGTTGAGAAATCTCATGAACTCTCTCGAATAGGCAAACAAAGTAGTGCTTGCCATAAGCAGTAAAGAACATTCGCTACCTTTCTCACATTATTATTTATTTTATTTTTGTAATTTTTTTTTTTTGTGGTCATACATCATAAATAGATCTATGACACTGTACGATAAAAACATTTTAAAGGAGAACAAAATTTGAATGTACTTTTCACAGATGCTTTCAAGCAATCTAGTATTCGACTCACTTGGCTTGCAAAATTTCCATTGAATAGGAGCTGAACCAGCGAGCTCAAGGAGAGGTAACTATCCGCGAGGCTATCCGAGAGCTGGAGATGTGGGGGGCTGGTGCCATGTTCTCACTGACAGACTACGAGGACAGCCACAAGACTGTCATGCACGTCATCAAGGACTGGAAGGACATCGTCAACCAGGTAACCTGTCCTGACTGTCCTTTTCCATGAGTTTGACCATGACCTTTTTCTTGTGTTTGACCTTGACCTTTTTGTGTGTGTTTGACATTGACCTTTTTCTTGTGTTTGACTGTGACCGTGACTGTTTCTTTGTTGTTGACCATGACCCTGTATGTGTTTTCCTTGGCCCAGTCCATGTGTTTGATCAGAACCCTGTCCTCATGTTTAGGGTTAACCTTTTCCTTGTTTGAACCCGACATTTTCCTCATGTTTGTCCTTGACCGTGTCCTCATGTTTGACCTTGACTCGTATAACCGCAGGTCGGAGACAACCAGTCTCTGCTGCAATCACTGAAGGACTCACCGTACTACAAGCATTTCGAGGACAAAGCCTCGGTCTGGGAACAGCGACTGGCCGACCTCGACGAGTACCTTCACAACCTCAATCAGATCCAGAGGAAATGGGTCTATCTGGAACCCATATTTGGTCGCGGAGCTCTGCCCAAGGAGCAAGGACGTTTCAAGAGAGTTGATGACGACTTCAGGTACTTTTTAGACGGAAGTGTTATGAGTTCTGCATAGTCACGGACCCTGACCAAGGGGAGATAACTGCATCCTTACCAAGGGGAGTTATACTATATAATACATGTAGATCATACTAAATATTTGCTAACTTCTAAAGATATCAGAAATGTTTCAGAATGTAACATACAATATTTTGTATAGAAATGTTACATCTTGACCAAGAGTAGATAACTACATCCTGACCAAGGGGAGATAACTACATCCTGGCCAAGGGGAGATTGCATCCTGGCCAAGGGGAGATAATTGTATGATGGACTTTTATGTTTGCTTTTTAGGATATTTTGTTTCCAAGATTAGATGATATTAGTGGACTTTTTCAGAAACATCATGCATGATGTGAATAGCGACAAGAGAGTTCTCTCCCTTGTCAACCGAGCCGGTCTCCGCAATCTACTGACCACCAGTCTGGATCAGTTACAGAGATGTCAGAAGTCGCTCAACGAGTTCCTGGAGGTGAGATAAGTTGATGTATTGTCTACATATTTCCATATTTATCATGACACCTATCTGACTCACAATCTCAATATTGGTAAAATCTGTGCATTCGTCACATATGGGTGAAAGATCCCCACTGCTGTGTAAAACAATAACTCACTCACTAACTGCCTCTGCACATCAGGAAAAGCGATCACTGTTCCCACGGTTCTACTTCATCGGTGACGACGATCTGCTGGAGATCCTGGGTCAGTCCACCAACCCCAACGTCATCCAGTCTCACCTGAAGAAGCTGTTTGCCGGCATCCACTCCGTGCAATTCGACAAGACGTGCGAGCACATCCTGGCCATGAAGTCACTGGACGGAGAGGTCGTGACCCTCAAGCGGAAGGTCATGATCATGCCGGAGGTCGAGGTATGTAGACATGTGGTTCGTCGCAAATTGGGTAAAAGATTCCTGCATCGACGTTAAACTCCATCATCACTCACTTGTACAACTACTATGAAGAATGAGAACATTGTTGGCAGACTAGTACAGTAATATCTTCTCACAGTAATGACGGAGACTCAACATGAATAATAATTGTATCCTGTTTTCTCTCCACATTAACCAAGAATTTCTCTTGTTAGTAATTGATTGCAATTATTTCTTTGATCTTGTTGACCAATAAAATTGCAGGGAATTTCTGAAAAATCTGTTTAGTAATTATTGAAATATTTGCCAACTTTTTATTCATAATAAATTTGACATTAATTTTGTTTCGTGCACTTTGAGCATGCATTACACATGGAATTATGCGCTATATAAGTGTCCTATTATTATTATTATTATTATTATTTTCAGGTGTGGCTGAGCAAACTTGCCAACGAAATGAAAAATACGTTGACATTATTATTGAAGGACTGCCTAAATGACAATAAGTCCAGTAGCCTTGACCCCAACAAGTATCCGTCTCAGGTAAAGGTCATTCTGTCATTCTGCAATCATTCTGTGTCAAATTTCATGATGAAGAAAGCTCTAGAGATTAACATTAAAAAATATAGACCATAATGTTCCAGTTTTCATGAAAAGCTGTCCTTATCTTGCCTATAATCTGGCCTGTAATAGTAAATGTATGGCATATGGCCTGAATACTGTACAACTCTTTTGTAATATGCAGTCATGACTTATCTCCCCTAGATTCTCTGCCTGAGCGAGCAGATCCAGTTCACCAGTAAATGTGAAGAAGCAATCAAGCGCAACGGTCTGCGAGCGTACCTGTCGCAGATTGAGAACCAACTAGAGTCGTACACGGCCGTGGACCTTGGGGGGTCTGGCCAGGAGGAGGGGGAGGGGCACGCCGTCCTGGAGCTCAAGCTGAAGGCCCTCATCCTGGATACCATCCATGCCATCGATGTCGTCAACCAGCTCATGTCCAGCGGGGTCAAGGCCGTGTCTGAGTGGCAGTGGCAGAAACAGCTGAGGTACAGCGGTTGTGTCATGTCACAGCAGTAGCATTGTGTCACTGGGTCACGGTGGTGGTGTCATGTCAATGGGTCACGGTGGTGGTGTCATGTCACTGGGTCACAGTGGTGGTGTCATGCGACTGGGTCACGGTGGTGGTGTCATGTCACTGGGTCACAGTGGTGGTGTCATGTCACTGGGTCACAGTGGTAGTGTCATGCCACTGGGTCACGGTGGTGGTGTCATGTCAATGGGTCACAGTGATGGTGTCATGCCACTGGGTCACGGGTCCCGAATTTTCCATGAAAGTCCCCTGATTCATTTGTCCAGGGTTCGATTTATTATCACTGAACGTGGGTTGAGGCCTGCAGCCCCAGACCCTAGGCTTGTTTTCAGCTGAAATCATTGTTACCATGGCTGCTATTAGACCACATTTGTGTGTGGTGGTTTGGGAGGGTTTGAGTGTGTGCCTCCATGTACATGTTAGTAAAACGACGTCTCCTGCCTCTGTAGGTACTACTTACGGCATGACAACATGTGTGTGATGCGGATGGTGGATGCAGAGTTTGAGTACACGTACGAGTACCAAGGCAACACACAGAAGCTGGTCCACACACCACTCACCGACAAGTGTTATCTAACCCTCACACAAGGTAATCAGCAGGTGGAATCATGAAATAGTTTATAAGTATTTTTTCATATCTTTGTATTAATGCTAACATGACTTGGTGCAACCTGTATTGGAAATGTTATCCACACTCAAGATATTCATGACATGGAATCGAAATGCGCCGTAGTTTCTCAAAATTCAGACTAATTTTATTGTATGTTTGTATTAACTACTCAATTTCATTATTCCATTTATTCAATCATATATTCACTTTTAATCAAACTTTTCATTTTAACCCATTTATATTGTATAGTTACTTAGTTCAACGTCACGTATGGGTGAAAGATTCCTGCTGTGACGTAAAACAATAATTCACTCACTCACTCAACGCTATCATGACATGTCGGGGCTTTCACAGACTCCATAGGACAGGAGTTATCTCACCCTCACAAGGCAATCATGTGATGGCATTAAATTATGTGAATCAAATTGTAGTCTCAAAATTATCATACATTTGTTTGACTGCTAACACGACACGTCTCCACTTATAGGTATGCACATGGGTCTGGGAGGAAATCCGTATGGTCCGGCTGGAACCGGGAAGACTGAGTCCGTGAAGGCACTGGGAGGACTGTTTGGACGGCAGGTGCTCGTCTTCAACTGTGATGAGGTGCGTTGCTGACTAATATTCCTGCTGCAACATAAACCACTAATTCATTCATTTGCTTGGTTTACCACAATTGTATACTAATATCAATCTATGAAGGTCACCAGCATTATTTTAACCCTTCATGTTCCACTAGGGTATTGATGTTAAGTCCATGGGGCGAATCTTCATTGGGCTGATCAAGTGCGGGGCGTGGGGCTGTTTCGACGAGTTCAACCGTCTGGAGGAGGCGGTGCTGTCGGCGGTGTCCATGCAGATCCAGGTCATACAGGACGCCATCAAGAACAAGGTCCCCAGCATTGAGCTGCTCCACCGAAATGTGAGTGGAGGTGTCGGCCTACCCAGTGTCCAGCTAGTGTCTGTCAGATGTGTGTCTAGAGTTAGTGTCTGTCAGCTGTGTGTCTAGAGCTAGTGTCTGTCAGATGTGTGTCTAGAGCTAGTGTCTATCAGATGTGTGTCTAGAGCTAGTGTCTCAGCTGTGTGTCTAGAGCTAGTGTCTGTCAGATGTGTGTTTAGAGCTAGTGTCTATCAGATGTGTCTCTAGAGCTAGTGTCTATAAGATGTGTGTCTAGAACTAGTGTCTGTCAGATGTGTGTTTAGAGCTAGTATCTGTCAAATGTGTGTCTAGAGCTAGTGGCTGTCAGATGTGTGTCTAGAGCTAGTGGCTGTCAGATGTGTGTCTAGAGCTAGTGTCTATCAGATGTGTGTCTAGAGCTAGTGTCTGTCAGATGTGTGTCTAGAGCTAGTGTCTGTCAGATATGTGTCTAGAGCTAGTGTCTGTCAGATGTGTGTCTAGAGCTAGTGTCTGTCAGATATGTGTCTAGAGCTAGAGTCTATCAGATGTCTAGAGCTAGTGTCTGTCAGATGTGTGTCCAGAGCTAGTGTCTATCAGATGTGTGTCTAGAGCTAGTGTCTATCAGATGTGTGTCTAGAGGTAGTGTCTATCAGATGTGTGTCTAGAGCTAGTGTCATAGTGTCATATTCAACTTGCACTAGTGATTGTCACATAAGTAGGGATTGTCATATGAGTAGTGATTGTCATACGAGTCACACACTAATATCCTGGCCTCAATGTTGCAAAACATTTTTGAGTACAATTTCATTTTCAACTCAAAGTTTGCCTTTGGAGTTTTGCCTTTGAAATTATACTTTAAAAAACATGTTTTGTAAGCAAACTCCCCAGCGAGGATCTGTACAGGATCCTCTTCAACATAATTGTCAACGCTGAGTCAAAACTGCTATACATATATTGTAAGTTATAGCTCTCGGAGTGCTACAAGTATGACAGTGAACTAATATTTGTCAGAGACGTGGTGTTATTGCCAATCAGAGAAAACATTGAAACTATACTGTACTGTGTTGTGTCACTAGTCCCGAAGGAAGAAAAAATTGAATAATTTCTCTAGGCTGCCTAATGATGATGTATGTTCTTTTACTAAATGTCCCCAAAACAAACAACAATGCACAACAATGTCCAGAAGCTGAGTAAACTGATATTTTGAGTACAATTTCATGCTCAAGCTCAAATTTTATATGGGGAGTTAATGGGAACAAAGTTTGAGTTGAGCATGAAATATTACTCAAGAAAGTTTCGTAATCTCAGAGCAAGGATATGTTCTGTTCATCTATCAATTCAGGTAAACCATATTAATTAGTTCCATAATCCACCAGGTGAACATTGACCACAACTCTGGGATCTTCATCACGATGAACCCAGCAGGGAAGGGCTACGGCGGACGGCAGAAGCTCCCAGACAATCTCAAGCAGCTGTTCCGGCCGGTGGCCATGTCGCGACCCGACAATGAGCAGATCGCCGAGGTCATCCTGTTCTCAGAGGGCTTCAAACAGGGCAAGGGTCTCGGCAAGAAGCTGGTCGCCATCTTTAATCTGTCCAAGTGAGTTGCTGACCTACTCGGTGGGCAAGTATGGAGTTTTTAAAACAAAGATTCCCTGTTAAGTGGAGTGAAATTATTGCTATTGTAATCCGTTATATGTACAGGTTGACTCATGTCTATACAGTCGGATCTATGTAAGACAAATTCATATGCAGGTCTCGTTGTGTATAGGTGAAAGATTCCCACTGTGACGTAAAACAACTCACTCATTCCATGTCCAGGTCACATCTATGATCTATGCAAGTCATGTCACGTAGGTCACATGTATTGGTCATGTTTATGTAGGTCATGTATATATTGGCTATGCCTATGTAGGTCACACCTATGTCACATATATTTAGATCATGGCAATGCAGGTCATGTATATAGGTCACAAATGTATATGTCACATCTACAAAGGTTGCATCTATATAGGTCACATCTACATGTAGGTCACATCTCAATGACTACTGGTGTATTTCAGGGAGCTGCTGACTCCCCAACAACACTACGACTGGGGTCTGAGAGCCCTGAAGACAGTCCTTAGGGGATGCGGGAACCTGCTGATGAAAGCCAAGCAAGCCAAGGGAAGTAAGTGTGTAACCATGCTGACCTCTAAAAAAATAGATACTTCTCCTTGGGATACAAGTCTGTAAAACTCCTGACCACTACAAAATAATACAACGCCAAGGGAAGCAAGTCTGTAAAACTGCTGACTGCTACAAAAATAAATACAAATCCAAGGAAAGCAAGTCTGTCATATGGTTCACTGCTACAAAAAAATAATACAAATCCAAGGGAAGCAAGTCTGTAAAATTGTGTACCGCTACACTCAAAAAAGAATTAGCAAAACCAAGTGAAATAAGTCTATCATACTGCTGACTGCTACACCAAAATATAGTAAATCCAAGGGAGGTAAGTCTGTAAACCTGTTGACCACTACACTGTAAATATGTTGGCATGAAAGCTTTCACTTGGAATTCATCGCTGTTGAATTATTGTATGATAACATTGAAGTGTTGTGATTGACAAGTTGTATGTATGTATTTCAGATAAAGTTGATTCGGCTATTGAAACAAAGCTGGTTGTTCAAGCTCTGCGGATCAACACACTGTCAAAGCTGACATTCTCAGACAGTTCCAGGTTCGACTCCCTCGTGAGAGATGTGTTCCCCAATGTGGAGTTCAAGGACATCGAGTATGAGGATCTCGCCAAGTCCATACGAGAAGTCTGCAAAGAGCTCAATCTTGTCATCAACGAAAACCAGGTCAGAATTGAGATTAATTATCAATAATCCTTATATTTTGCTTGTACGATAAATGTGCATGTGATGAAAGATTAGATATGACTCTGTTCTGTGAAATGAATGGAAGCCTGCTAGTCCAGTGACCACATCAAATGGCGATTAGTGACTACTCTGAAATCTTAGTATGGATGATTCCACAGAGGTTGAGATCTTAGTATGGATGATTCCACAGAGGTTGAGATGGTCGAAATGCACTTTTTGTCTGCTATGAGAGCCATATTGGAAAGATCAACTCGGCTATTTGAACCATGATTCTTAATTATAGAATACCAGACCCCGAGATTACAAAATCTTTTGAGTATGATTTCCACACTAAAATTTTATCTGGGGATTTGTGAACAACACTTTGCATTGATCTTGAAATGGTACTAAAAATAAATTTGTTAATGTTTGGGCGAGAATTCTCAAGTATGTTATGCCAGTAACATGTGACTGTATGCCAGTAATAGTTCAACAGACGCCAATGATCAATCTCGCGTGTTTGTTGCAGGTGAAGAAAGCCCTAGAGTTGTACGAGCAACTGCGACAGAGAATGGGGGTGGTGATCGTGGGTCCGAGTGGTTCCGGCAAGACAGTTCTGCTGAAGCTGCTGCGTCTGGCGATGAACAAGGCAGGCAAGGAAGTCAAGCAGTACGTGATGAACCCCAAGGCCATGCCGCGCACTCAGCTGCTAGGTCACATCGACATGGACACACGCGAGTGGACCGACGGCGTGCTGACTTACAGCGCCAGACAGGTGGTCAAGGAGCCGCTGGGTACGTAGCTCACTCGGCCATATTTTAATTTGCAATGGTAATGGTGAGGTATGAGTTATCAAGGTTGTAATACAGTGATAGATAGTTAAAGGTGATTTACCCCTGCCGTAACTATGATAGATCGGATTATGAAAAGTGGCCCTCGACCTCCAACTCGGCCAGATTTTTCAGGATGACCTTTGATTCTGTTTCTGATTATTATTCAGTTCAATTTTAGAAGTAAATAGTTTGTTATTTTATTTCTTTCCTCATCAGATATCCAGTCCTGGATAGTGTGTGATGGAGACATTGACCCAGAGTGGATCGAGTCATTGAATTCTGTTTTGGACGACAATCGACTGTTGACAATGCCGTCAGGGGAGAGAATCCAGTTTGGCCCTAACGTCAACTTCCTGTTTGAGACGCACGACCTGAGCTGTGCCTCTCCTGCCACCATATCCCGTATGGGAATGATCTTCCTCAGGTATGTCCGAGTCACCTCAACACCAGGTTAAGGTCGTTTCGAGATTGGATCAAGGTCATATCAAGACTGGGTCAAGGTCGAATCAAGACTGGGTCACGGTCGAATCGACACAGATTCAAGGTCACATTATGACTGAGTCAGTGACATTCACATATATCCTGGGTTTATTCTGGAATGAGTCATGGTCAATATTTTTTAATAATAATAGATTGAATTTTTCTGGCTTGTGAATATGAGAGTCTCTCTTGCAGTGATGAAGATGTGGATGTGAAGGCTATTATCACATCCTGGCTGCGCACACAGCCTGAGGCCGATCAGAGCATGGTGTCCGGCTGGATCGAAGACTATTTCCAACGGGCTCTGAATTGGGTACTCAAGAAGGTAGGACATCCTATGATATTCACATGATCCAATATTTAACTCAAGATTATTCTGATCGTGATCTTTGTTAGATGATATTATTTTTAGATATTTGCCACTTGATTGTTCCAGAACGACTTCGTCATTGACACTAGTCTGGTGGGCAACGTCCTGAACGGCCTATCTCACTTGCACAATATCCGGAACAAAGCTCACTTTGCCATCTCACTCATCCACGGATTAGGAGGGAACCTCGGGGAGGGGTCACGGGAGGAATTCGCCAAAGAGGTTAGTTGACTGCGTGGTTCTCGTCTCAGTCAGTTGGTGTTGTGGCTGTTGTCTTAGTCAGTTGACATGTCGGTTGACATCATAAGTGTATTCTTCTGGATTTAAATTTAAGTATGAGACATTACTATTCGTTGGTCATTTCACATTTACTCCTTTGATCGACTTATATGGAGGGTCGAGCTTTAGTTTGACATCCTATGACTCTTGGAAATACTATTAGCAGAATGACTATTTTTCTATTTTATATGCATTTCAATGCATTTTGATGACTAGTACTTTTTCTAGGCTATGAATGGATTAAATATTTAGGTAAATATTATTTCAACATTTATCACATTTTGTAATTATTTGTTTTGTGATTTCTCGACATGTGCTGTGTATAGACAGATGCTGTGTGTTGAAGGTGTTTTCCTGGTGCGGAGAATCCCCGCCTGATACCAGACATCCACTAGACACGTACTACGATGAGGATCTCGACAGACTGCAGACATACAGCCTCGAGGTGAGGTCACACTGAGGTCACCAAGGTCAACATGTCTGGTGGAAATATTTCTACATACCTTTTTTTCTCCATATGAATTGTGTGCCATAATATATAATGCTAATATATCATGGTCTTGTATTACTATCGTCAAATATGGGTGAAAGATTCCCAGTGTGACAAAATGATAAGACAATAACTGACCCACTCTTGTATTAATACAATTGAGTTCTATTACATTTGTATATATCTATCTCTGCTATTACCACCTGTAGTTATCCTGGAACTACCTGGAATGACTCATAGCGCTACAACCATTCCATGGAACGTGACCCCAAAATATCTCCACTCTTACCGTTCTAATTAACCTGGAATTACCTACAATGGTTTCCAGATCCCGGAAGACATCTCGGCCGACAACTTCACATCTGGGTCCTCACTCCCAGTGATCCGCACCAGTGACGTCCAGCGCTGCCTCGACTACTTCAACCCCTGGCTCAAGCCTGACAGCATGGAGCCCTTCATCCTGGTGGGGCCTGAAGGCTGTGGGAAAGGGTGAGTCTGGACGTTGTGGACTTTTTGAGGCTGTTGTTATTTTTTCAAGGTGTCATTGTCATGTACAGTAATTGTGATGGCATTGTCATGTGGGGCCAGAAAGATGCTGATGAGAATGGTGTCGTGGAGATATTGAAGCTGTGGTGTCATGGATATTTTCAGTGGAGGATGTAGTGTGCTGATGTCATGGTCATGCTGTGTAATAGTCATGTGGCCATGCACTGTGATGTCATTGTCATGTTGTATAATAGTCATGTGGACATGCACTGTGATGTCATGGTCATGTTGTATAATAGTCATGTGGACATGCACTGTGATGTCATTGTCATGTTGTATAATAGTCATGTGGACATGCACTGTGATGTCATGGTCATGTTGTGTAATAGTCATGTGGCCATCCACTGTGATGTAATTGTCATGTTGTATAATAGTCATGTGGCCATGCACTGTGATGTCATGGTCATGTTGTGTAATAGTCATGTGGCCATGCACTGTGATGTAATTGTCATGTTGTATAATAGTCATGTGGCCATATACTGTGATGTCATGGTCATGTTGTGTAATAGTCATGTGGCCATGCACTGTGATGTCATTGTCATGTTGTGTAATAGTCATGTGGCCATGCACTGTGATGTCATGGTCATGTTATGTAATAGTCATGTGGCCATGCACTGTGATGTCATGGTCATGTTGTATAATAGTCATGTGGTCATGTACTGTAATGTCATGGTCATGTTGTGTAATAGTCATGTGGCCATCCACTGTGATGTCATGGTCATGTTGTGTAATAGTCATGTGGCCATGCACTGTGATGTCATGGTCATGTTGTGTAATAGTCATGTGGCCATGTACTGTGATGTCATTGTCATGTTGTGCTGGTAACATGGCAATATCATCATGATATAGAGTGTATCCCCATATCGCTAGGAAAATTTCCAGGCCCACGTTCCACTACTAGAGTCATAACTCAGTGTTAACATATGGAAGTTATGAATATCATAATGCTACGATCTTTCTGTGGAAAGGGGGATAGAAAGCTCTATTTTACTTGATTGCATTGTCATGATAGAATCTTGTGAAAGAATCTTGAAAACGACTCTAAACCTCAATTAAAAAATTTTTTTTACATTGTTTTAAATGCCTCCTAGAAATGGGATTACATCTGTACATTACGATGCACATGCATTTTTAAAACACAAATACTGATTTGACGACCAGTGTCCAGTCTGCAGTTCAATAATTCTGACTTCCTCTTCCAGGTTGCTGCTGCATCACAGCTTCGAGAACCTGAGGTCGACGACTGTGGCGACCGTGCACTGCAGTGCACAGACGAACCCCAGCCACGTGCTGCAGAAGCTCAGCCAGACCTGTATGGTACTCAGCACTAACACGGGCCGCGTGTACCGACCCAAGGACTGCGAGCGGCTCGTGCTGTACCTCAAGGACATCAATCTGCCCAAGCCAGACAAGTGGGGCACCTGCCAGCTGATAGCTTTCCTACAACAGGTGGGGGTCCCAACACTGCGGGGTATTACTGGACAGGGGTGTGTGTGTGGGGGTGGGGTGGGGGGGTGGTGATGCCTCCTACACTGCGGGGTAGTACTGGGAAAAGACTACATAATTCAGCTGAAACCTCACCTCCATAATTTAGAAATTCAATTTAAAATGGTTAAAAAAGATACCATTTTCGTCCCAGAAATGGATTGAAATGAGAAATGGAAATGGAAATGAGAAAATTGTTCCATCTGTGTAATAAACCATCTGAAATTATTATTATTATTATTTATTATTAAGATTATCATCATTACTATAATTCCTTATTACTGCTACTACTACTATTATTATTATTATTGTTATTATTATTATTATTTTTATTATTATTATTATTGGTATTATTTTTATTGGTATTATTATTACGACTACTACCTGTCCACCCTGCAGGTGGTGACGTACAATGGTTTCTATGACTCTAACCTGGAGTGGGTGGGGCTGGAGAACGTGCAGATCGTGGCCAGTATGAACGCCGGCACTGGACTGGGGCGTCACAAGCTGACCACTCGCTTCACCTCTGTGGTCAGAATCACTGTGGTCGGGTAAGCATCGTAATATTAGATGAGGAATATTAAACAAGAAAGGCCCAGCATCAATGTTTGCGACAGTTACCTTTCCAACACGATCATGATAAGATGCGCTGTCTCTACCGTGGCAATGCAGATACCATCCTTGGTCTCAGTACCAGTTCTTGCAGGTTTACTGCAACATTCAGTGCTATGGATGTTGTGGGTTTCCTCCTGGCCTAAACTGACAAGCCATGATATAAGTGAAATAATCTTGAAAGCACCGGTAAACCACAATTTAAAAAATAATTAAGAAAAAACAACTACATTATCAGACGCTATGTGATTCTATGTTATCAGATAGCATGTGATACTGTGTTATCAGGTACCCGGACAGAGAGCAGCTCCAGACTATCTACAGCGCGTACCTTCGTCCTATTCTGCACCGCCAACTGTCTCACCACCCAGTGTGGGGCAACATGTCCAAAGTGCACGCCTTGGCCTCGTCCATGGTGCAAGTCTACGAGCAGGTGGGTCCTCTGTCCATGTGAGAGTCGTGTCTCTTATCTGTCCGTGTGATAGTCATGTCTCTTATCTGTCCGTGTGATAGTCGTGTCTCTTATCTGTCCATGTGATAGTCGTATCTCTTATCTGTCCATGTGATAGTCGTATCTCTTATCTGTCCATGTGATAGTCGTGTCTCTTATCTGTCCATGTGATAGTCGTGTCTCTTCTGTCCTGTCCGTGTAATAGTCATGTCTCTTTTCTGTCCATGTGATAGTCGTGTCTCTTCTGTCCTGTCCGTGTAATAGTCATGTCTCTTATCTATCCTTGTGATAGTCATGTCTCTTATCTGTTGCAATCTGACCCTGAGATTACAAAGCATTTTTTAACACAATTTCCTGCTCAACTTAAAATTTGAGCTTGAGCATGAAATCAAACTCAAATTGTTTCATAATATCAGGGCCAGTTTTCTGTTACAGTTGAGATCTCTGTTCTCTGCTAACAGTTAATATACAATTGAGATCCATATTCTCTGTGAGATTTGAGATCTCTGTTCTCTGTTAATAGTAGAGATCTTTTGTTACAGTAGAGCTCTCTTGGAGTTGAGATATTTGTTTCCTGTTTCAATTGAGATCTCAGTTTTCTGTTACATTCGATATCCATATTCTCTGTTACATTTGATGTTTATTTTTTCTGTGAAATTTGAGATCTCTGTTACAATTGAGATCTCAGTTTTCTGTTACATTCAATATCCATATTCTCTGTTACATTTGATGTTTCTTTTTTCTGTGAAATTTGAGATCTCTATTACAGTTGAGATCTCGGTTCACCGTTGACGACTACGGCCACTACTTGTTCTCACCACGAGATCTCACCAACTGGGCGCTGAGTCTGCTGAGATACGACCTGACCGCCGGGTCCAGTGAGAGCACCAGCGACCACCTGCTGGAGATCTGGGCGTACGAGGCGCGCCGCTTCTTCCGAGATAAGATCGTAGGCCACGACAGTCTCGACCGCTTCGACAACATCCTCATGAGCGTCGTGCGAGCCGACTGGTCGGGGAACATCTTCGACGAGATCGATTGTGAGTATTAATGATCCCCAGGGAGTTGGGACAGTTCCTCATGTGAACAATGCTCAGGCAAACCATTTGATATACGGCCATAGTTATTTTATTCCCTGGTTTACGGACTTTTCTGTGATGATATTGGCTTGGGCGATGAAAAAAAATAAAATATATA
>JAUTBT010034977.1:0-18198 GCA_032361225.1 Lepetodrilus schrolli
GTGTGTGTGTGTGTGTGTGTGTGTGTGTGTGTGTGTGTGTGTGTGTGTGTGTGTGTGTGTGTGTGCGCGCGCGCGCGTGCGCGTGGTGTGGGTGTATATGACACAATGTTACATTGATCCCCAGGCTAACCTATATCTGTATCAGCATCTTCACATACACATGAAGAGCACATTAAATGTCTAGACTGGCCTGTATTGGGCCCGAGGGTGTGTAGCCAGCAAGTAATGTAAAATAAAGATGGATATTGTCATCCTAACACAAGTACATGGTAAAGATAACAGTATGTTTGTGTAGGTCTGCGTGTACAGTACTAAGATGGGTCTGTTAGCCAGACCCCGAGATTATCAAACCTTTGGGGTATCATTTCATGCTCAAGCTCAAATTTTATATGGGGATTTCTGAACAAAACCATGAGTTGAGAATGAGTTCATACTCAAAAATGTATCGTTATCTCGGGGCCAGTTTTTCATCAGATCCAGTGCTGTCATTTAGGCACTGGGTGTTGATCAGGAAGTGTGATGTTCACAATCAGGAATTGTGATGTTCACAATCAGGAATTGTGATGTTCACAATCAGGAATTGTGATGTTCACAATCAGGAAGTGTGATATTCACAATCAGGAAGTGTGATGTTCACAATCAGGAAGTGTGATGTTCACAATCCCCAATGTAACATTGTAGCATTCCAACACATCTTTGATTTTAAATTTTGTTGAAAAAACGTTTTCATACATAAAATTAAAAAGAAATCCCACCTGGTATAACTCAAAGGAATAGTAAGTCCAACCTTAGCCATAGACGACGCCATTGCCAAGTTTGGAGTTATGTTAGAATATATCTGGTCACAGGTTTCATGCCTTTATATATATTTCCTATTATGTATAATCATCTTTACTTGCTTGGATCGCATTTTGTTTACATCCTCTACTATGTTTACATAATATCAATATTAAAGGTACACTACCAACTATTATTCCTAGTTGAATTGAAATATGATTTCAGTATGTTCCTATCTTCTGAACATTTCTTGTATATTTAACAAATAGTGCACGGCACTGAGGGCTCTATGGCAGTTGATGGACTGGTCAGTCACCGAGAAATGTTATATAACATTTCTCGGTGACTGACCAGTCCATTAACTGAAGTGACATGCACCATTTGTGTGCATGTACCTGTGCATCTAGCATGAGGCTTCATATATCATTTCTCTTATGGATTCATGTGTATATATTTCTCTTATGAATTCTTGTTTCTATATCACTGCCCTTATGAATCCATGTTTATGTATCATTTCTCTTAAGACTATGTATACATTGTTAACGTTTGAGAATGTTTGCTACTTTGACTGGCGTACTAACAAACGTCTCTTCGCCTCTGTCCCTCGTGCCCAGGCCTGCGCTGCCACCTGGAGGATGCATGCGAAAGTAACCCGTGTCACGCTGGCGCTAGCTGCGAGACGTCGCCTATCGATGGCAACCATAGGTGCACGTGTCGCCGTGGCTGGACTGGCACGTCCTGTGACCAGGACATCAATGAATGTGAAGAAAGTAAGTCCACCCCTTTAATCCCCCCCCCCACGCACACACACACACTCACACACATCTTAGTCCTTGGCAAAGACATTGCATTTATATTTGGCGCATTATAAATACTCATTATTATTATTATTATTATTTAAATTATTATTTTTTTTTTTACAATTTCAAAATTGTCAAAAATCATTTAAAAAACTATTATGATAATATGAACAATATTATTTGGTATCGTTGCCATTTGGACATGTCGTATGTAAATGAGCCATGCTCTAGAAATGAGATTTGCCAGACTTAACCAGTGCAAGTACTTCTGTACCTGTGGATGTGCTGATGAAAACTGCCTACAGGATATTGGTGAATGTAAATCGCAAGGTTAGCTTAAAAAGCAAGTTTTTTGGAATGCAGGTTATAGAAACTAAATATATCTAATTATTAAATTGCAAATATATTTGAATTATATTTTTTATGACCTTTACTCATTGTATAATAAATCTACATGGTTGACAATTCAATTTTTGGATTGTATTAGTGGATAAACAACTGATGTTTTCTTAAATAAATAAATAAAATAAATTCTGTACGAATTATGCTGCATTCTTTAAGAACATTGCTAGTTTTCCAGGGGCGGGTGGTAGCGCAGTGGTAGAACGTTGGACTTTGGAGCCAACGTTCCAGGTTCAAATCCTGCCCCGAGGGCCCGGTATCAATTTTTTTGCGAAAGTTACCTTTCTGACGCGATATTGATAGGATGCAATGTCTGTAGAATGGCAATGCAGTTTTCATCCTTGGTCTTGTCAGCACCAGCCAATGCTTGCAGGTTTACTGCAACATTCAGCACTACGGATGTTGCTGGTTTCCTCCTTCCCTAAACTGACAAGCCATGATAGACGTGAAAAAATCTTGAAATCGGCTCTAAACCCCAATTTAAAAAAAAACAAACCAAAAAAACCCAACTTTTTTCCTAGTCCAATATTGCAGATTTATCCGAACAGTACAGAACAGTAAAACCTATAGAAAGTTTCTCCCACACAACATGACTTTTGTTTAGACGCTGGTACTCAAGGGTTAACTTATTCACTTATTATGGGTGTTCCATTGTGTCGTGCAGTTCTCACGGATACCTTGTATCGCTGAACAATGTCTTGGCTGATTCAATTTCTTTTCTGTTTTTTTTTTATTTCAAGAAAGATTATAGCTTTAGGCTGTCACGGCTGACTGAATCTTGAGAGGTTTTTGTTTACTACTCATGTGTGAGAGACTGCATTTTTATACGAATATGATTTCCATCCGTGTTGATGATATTATTACACTGCCAGGACTCGGTTTAGAACATTTTTGGAACATCGGTGAAAAGGGAATTTGATATCAATCAGACAATCATATATTCTATGACGCTGAATGATTGACGAGAGTAATTGACTGATTTCATGCAGCCGTATGTTTGACTGTGGCTATGAAATCCAAGGTTACATACAATGATGTGATGATAAACAAACAGTGATATCCGAGTACCTAGATAGCTGTGTAAGTGCTAGGAATTTTATACAATAATTACACGTTACACGGCTGTTCAGAACGTTTGATGAAATATCGGAGATCACACAAAACTTATAGGACATATATTACATGGGATTGTAGATAGCTGTTAAGTCACAACCTTTGTAAGCATGGCAGTGCTGTTTCAAAAATGTATTTAACATTTTGCAAATTTCAAGAAAAATTGCAATAAAATTGATCATAATTTGTATAAACAATCACAAGTGTTTTACTTGTATGGTTATGATAATTCTGCTTGGTCCAATGTCAACATACAATTATTCATTAAGTAGTAACATTAAATATTGAATACATTTGTACTAGTAATTATTTTATATATTGAAAGTATAAATTGATATGCAGAGATTGGCACTATTTAAATGTCCATATTATTATTTATTATTTTAAAAAATAAAAATAAAATAAAAATATATACACACACACACACACCACACACACACACACACACACACACACACACACACACACACACACACACACCACACACCACACACACACACACACACACACACACACACACACACACACACACACACACACACACACACAGTGCATTGGTTGGCACATCAGACATACAAAATCAGGTTCTGAGTCTGAATCCAATCTGTCCAGTCTTGAATTTGAATTGGGGAATGGCTGTGCATCATTTAAAACCGTGAAGGAATTCCTGTTTGTGTGTCATTTCTCTATCTTTCTTGAACTCGACACCATGTTTGTTGACGGTGACAACCACCCGGGTCATTGGCTGTCTCCATATGCGAGGTGATTTACCATAGATTAAACTGACCAATCAGCATGTCGGCTCCGTGGCGTAATGGTTAGATCGTTGGCCCGGAGTGCGGAAGGTCGTGTGTTCGTTCCCCGGTCGCGTCATACCAAAATACGTTAAAAGATGGTACTTGTTGTTCCCTTGCTTGGCGCTCAGCATTAAAGGGGTAAAGCAAGGACTGGTCAGTATACTGTGTCTGAGTGGGGTATTCATGTTTTTACTGTGGCATGATATACCTCCAAGTGAGCTAGCAGTACATATGCATGCAAGCCATGATGTGAGTGAAAAAATCTTGAAAGTGGCATTAAACCCCAAATCAACCATATGAATAAACTAAGATTAGCACAAGTGGTAGTATTTTTTTTGGGCCAGATGGATAATTTTTACTACACCTTGGGCCTTTAGCACACGTCTGAATATTATTATTAACACAATGCTGCTGAAAAGCTATGTATAACCAAGTTAAATATTGTGACATATTTCTAACACGTATTATACTAACAAGCGTAGACCTCGATATACATGTTTGATGACCAAGTTAAGAGTTTTGATGTCTTCCTTTATGTCTCGCTGTATATCTGCTTCATCGTGTGTAACGCACGTGATACTGCTCAACTCTGCCTTGTTGTACCCGTGGAATATTTTGCTACCTTTGCTGTTGGAGGCGTGTCACTTTGCCAGTATTGATTGGCTGCCAAAGAATTTGGAAAAACTTGTTTTCCACTGCTAGTCTTATATCAATCGTCACACATGGGTGAAATATTCCCGCTGCGACGTAAAGCACTTGATTGATTGGTTCATTCATTCTTGTATCGACGATGAAATGCTCTCGCGTAGCTCAGATAGTGAACACTCTCCGGTACCGCGAAGCAGAGTCAAGTGGGATGGTATCCCATGCGTTGTACATGATGCCACTATTATTAACCAAGCTTTTCTTCCTGTACGTGAAGCAGTAGGGATGCTTCTTCATCCCCAGTTAATTTCTGACCTCCATGTGTCATGTTGTTACCACGTGTGGCTGATTCCTACTGACAAGTATAACGTCGACTGTTGTGAAACTTCCTATATTGGTTTCCACCGTTGCAGATTTGTCTTCTTGAAGCCTACAATAGATTTGATCTCTGATTTGAAAGTTTGCTTAGAAATGTCTTCATACCATGCCTGCCAGACACTACAACTACAATGTCCATTGTTTAGGCTTGCACTGTATTTGATAACAAATGATCTTTTAAAATTGTTTTATATATCATAGTTGCCATATCTAGCTAGGGACAAATAGGTTTATGTTTCGCTCAGTATTAAGCTGTTGAGTCGAGTTGTTAAACCTTTCCATGTGTCCATCAATGACGAGAGGTGTGTACGATGTTGAAGTTGACTCCATTATTGCAGAACGCCCCAATGAATTCGTGGCCCCAGAGTCGGCAGGTGCTGATGGGGTCGTGGCACCAGGTCCCCGGTCTTGGGTCGCAGCGACCTGTCCAGCAGGTCATCCCGGACAGCCTGGCAACCGACAACTGGCGACAGTCCATCATGGTGGGCGGCGATGCCTTCGACCAGGCCCCCGCCGTGCTGCCACTGGTGAGTAGCCAACAGAGTTAAGTGTCCTGTTCGAGGATCCTAACAAAATCCTAACAGGATCCTGGCAGGACACTTTTATCTCGGGTGTCCCGGTCTATTTTTAGCATCCTGGGTATCCTTTCACAAAGCTCTCTTGTCTGCTGAGAGACCACTCTCTTCGCAGTGCATTAGCTATCGGCAAAGAGAGCGTTATGGTCTTTTAGTGGATAAGAGAGCTTCAAGAAACGATACTCTGTCCCGGACACCTAAAGGACACCTAAAGGACACCTAAAATATGTGTAGATTTTCTAGTTCGTCGAGACTTAGCAGTATTTGTTCTTACTCGTTTCTCAGTCCTTACCAGGAAATGTTTTCGGAAGAAAGTATGATTGATGCATTTATAAAGGAGATCGATCAAGCCTGCATATTATATATGTGACTTCTCAGAAGCTCTCTGATTGGCTCTCGTCGCGTATGGGTGAATTATTGCCACTGCGACGTAAAGCACTAATTCATTCATTCTTTCTGATTGGCTCTGTCTATAAGAACCCTTATAACTTTACTATGCCTTCCTGTGTTATTCAGAACTCCACATCGCAGCATTGGAACATTGGTATGGTGCCTTCAACGTACGGACTATCCAACAGGCAGAGTTCTTCGCAGTCCAGTAAAAGACAAACCAAGCAACGGTATGATTCGTATTCCTGTAGAAGTCTTATCAGAATTTTTCTCTCACTTAGCAGTTGATGTAATATTTATCCCAAGAATGACAAATTTTACTTTCTCTCTAATACTTTGATTAATATTAAAAAAATATGATATTTCCTTTATAAAAACTATAAAAGAAATTCTCACTGTTGAAGTAAAATTTGTCGATTGATATTCTGAATGTCGTTAAATGTATGTTGTATTATGCATATTTGCGATTGTTTTTGACTGAAGTTTTCTTGCTGTCCGCGCATTCAGGAACAACAAGGAGGTGACATCGACGCAGTTCTCGCCGGTCAAGAAGCGGGTGAAGGAGAATTCGCCGCCACAGTCGGAGGTCATCGGCCCGGACGAGACACTGCAGATCTCCGACTGGCCTCCGAGGTCTCTGCACTCCTCTCAGCTGCCAGTTTCCTCCTCAAGCATACGCCACACCATCGTCATCCGCGACACACCCAGCCCCGCTGTCAGCATCATCACCATCAGCTCTGACAGCGACGACGACAGTGACGGTGCTGGACACCACTCACAACAGTCGCGAGGGTACGTGTGTGTGTGTCTGTCTGTCTGTCTGTCTGTCTGTGTGTCTGTGCATGTGTGAGTGGTGTGTGTGTGTGTGTGTGTCTGTGTGTCTGTCTGTCTGTCTGTCTGTCTGTCTGTCTGTCTGTCTGTGCATGTGTGAGTGGTGTGTGTGTGTGTGTCTGTGCATGTGTGTGTGGTGTGGTGTGTGGGTGTGTGTCTGTCTGTCTGTCTGTGCATGTGTGAGTGGTGTGTGTGTGTGTGTGTCTGTGTGGTGTGGTATGGTGTGTGTGTGTGTGTCTGTGTGTGGTGTGGTATGGTGTGTGTGTGTGTGTCTGTGTGTGGTGTGGTGTGGTGTGGTGTGTGTGTGTGGTGTGTGTGTGGGTGTGTGTGTGGGTGTGTGGTGTGTGTGTGGTGTGGGTGTGTGGTGTGTGTATGTGTGCGCGCGCGCGTGACATCCGTCACGGTCTGGTATCTGATATTTATTTGATATTTATTTGAAATACATACTTGTATATTTAAGAACTGGTATGGCGGAGGTCCTAGGTATTGATTAAAGGATAGCTACGAGCTAGTGTTGTATATTTGGTCGGTAATTTACGACATCCTCACCAGGAAGTCTTTAAAGGTTCACCCAGAATTCTCAATGTTTTTTCTATTAATTGCAGCTACGTTAAACTCCATAATTACTTGCTCACTTATAGGTACTAATTAATATTTTAGACTAAGTGGTACGGGTGACTGTTAGGGCCAATTCAGCTGTCGCATTAGTAAATTACTGTCGCAGGTTCTCCAACTATTGTTCACAATTTCGTCTTGATAACCTTACTGGTAAGTCGTCGCATTGTGTGGCACACATGATACATTGGGTATGGCTGTTGTTCGTCCTCGGTGTGTTGTTCAACACTAGATGTGTTGTTGTTGTTGTTGCCAGGTCACACACAGGAAGTGGTCGATGCGCTCACAAAACGGCCGTTGTCAACAGTAGCGGCAGCAGTGGGCCGGCTTCTACGGAGGTTTTCGGTGAGTACTCGGCGTCTCGGATCCCGTCGCTACAAAATTACAAGGACTATCATTTTTGACATCCTACAATGCATTTTAGGGAGCAATTAGCTTGAACAGATAGTAAAATACACAGCTTTTACAAGTCGGAGCGTTCCAATCGCCAATTAGAAAAATAAAAATAAATCGATAAAATTCGTTGGGCTTACAAATAGATTTTATTAGGAACGTCGTGTCATTTGCTAAATTAAATATTCCCGCTGCAATGTAAAGCATTAATTAATCCATTCATTCATTCTAACTGGTCTGCGGTTGCTACTTGCAGCAGTGTTGCAGTGTCCACGCGACGTGAGCTGCGTGACGGTTCAGGACGGGCTGGAGGATGACACGGAGGAGAGCGGGACGTCCTGCGGGAAGAAGAAGGTGGTCTTCCTGCCAATCAAACACGAGGACCTGGCCGGGGCCACCAGTGACGCTGCCCACTGTTTGTACGGCAGCCAGGCCATCGGAGCCAGCGGGGGCACCGCATCGTCCATCGTCACCACGGCCTGCGTACAACCGAGCATGTCCGGGTCGTCGCGGAAACACCGTGAGCAGGCCAAGGTGGCGCCTTACGTGGCCAACATTCCACAGAAGGAGATGTCCACGATGACGGCATCTCAATGCGGAGGGGAGAGGTTTCGCACCCGGAGCCCCCGGCACGAGATCAGGTTACCTCCCCTGGAGGTGGAGGTGTCGTCGGCTGCTGCCCAGGGGAAGCTAGCGTACGTGTCGCCCACGGTGCGGTCGGTTGTTGCCAACACCGGCCTGAAGATGGGAAGTCAGATCGGCAGTCAGATCGGCAGCAGTGCTGCACATGCCTCGGTTCACCGGCATCGCCCAGGAAATCTCAACTTCATCCCACGCCACCAGGGAGGGACCAGTGTCAACCAGCTGTCTCCGGTTCAAGCCAGTGTGCAGATCGGACAGCCGGTTTTATTGAATCCAGCGTCGCAAGTGGAGATTCACAGGTGAGGATAGCTGCCGAATTTCGTATGACTGACATACTGTCTAGAAAGGTGCAGATGAACCATTATCGTACAGTTTTCAAATCGTCACTGGATGTGAACGGTAGGGTCAACACATATGGGTGAAAAATTCCTGCAAAAACGTTCAGCAGTAAATTCGTTCAATGTTAGAAAGGTGATGGGTTTTATCAATGTTCAGAAAGGTGATGAGTTTTATCAACTTTCTTACTTTGAGCAGTGTTCGAGATTGTTGCATGCATAATAAATTTCCATAAACATTGAAACCTTGTTAGTTTCTCAGACATTTTCATCGCTGTATTTAATTAATGAGGACAGATACATGGTGTATGTGCTGTAACGTGGCTGTTCTTCTGTCCCCCAGGGAGTACCGGCGCGGGCCCACGCTGCAGGGAAGCCCCATTCACCACTACATCGTGCCAGCCCACCAGCAGCCGCAGATGGCCATTCCCCCGGGCGTGGGCCAGTACGGGCCCTTTTCGCCCACGATGGCACCCCCGCCTGCACACCAGAGCCCGCGGCACGTGCAGTACACTGCCCACCCACTGCCCGCCCACATGCACCCAGTGCTGCACACGTCCAACATGCCCACGTACCACACGCAGATACACCCGCAGTATGCCACGGGAGGTGGCGCGGGTGCGGGCAGCTACTTGAACTCTGCTGCGGGCGGGGTCTACACCACGTACCAGCTCAGTCCCATCAAACCACGGCAGTACCAGTACTTCGCCGGATAGCACCTCCACCACGTGGGATGCATTTGGATCCGATGAGAGTAGTCTCCCCCTTGACTCGAATTTTTCACACCCCCTCCCCCACCCGCTACTGCCTCTAGGCATTACTCTGTATATTTTGCGATAATGGACTCCTGTGTGTGATTGTGTACGTCCCGCGTGAGAAACGATTGTGGGTGGGTCGGCCCAAGGGAGGCGACTCTGTTGGGATCTTCCTCGTGCCAATTATTCCCCTCCCAAATAGAGAAACCAGTGCTTGGGAATAGCGTCCTGTGCCGGTTAATCGGATTTGTGATATGAAGTAGGATTGTTTTTCTTGCCTGCACCAAATATTTAGACCTTTTTTTTTTCTCCCAGTCGTGTATGGATGTAATATTCCTACTGCGACGTAAAGTATGAATTCATTCATCATTCTTTTTTCTTTTTTCTTTTTTTTATTGATGGTTTTTCTGTTTTTCTCCAGCAGGCCAACAAACGTCCGCTGGAATATTTATCCCCCTATTTAAACCAGATATACTTATCTTGATAACAGGCACTTGAGTTTGGCTCGTTGGGGAAAACTGAATAACACAGTTCCCAAGTCGGCCAAGATGTATTTCGAACTGTCTCATAGCGCTTCGAGTGTGGCTCCTGCATTACACACTGAATTTGCTGCAGGTTGTGATAGACTTGGTCCGAGCTGGCTGATTGGCTGTAGTGCCGTTGCCCAGTTACCCTGGATAACTTGTCATCACTAAGTCGGTTTGTTGGTTGATCTGAAATACATTGAGTTTGCATTTTAAACTTGTTAGCTAGAGACTCGTTATCTCGGTTATTTGTGGTTTTGTTGTCGGTCGTAACAAATGTTTTTTTTCTCTCTCTCCTCTTCTCGCAAAGACGGTTTTGCTTGTGTTTGAATTAACATATTACCCTTTTATTGTAATTATTACGTAGCCGTTGATTGGGGTATTGTCGTAGCATATTTTATAGGGTTAAACCTTTTTAAGACATTGTAGCCATGTATTTTTAGCATGAAATCAAATGTAGAACAAGTGCATATATGTCTGTGATTTTTCGCCCACTTGGATGGGTTAGCTGACTGGATGTCCGAGATCCAGGGATATGCCACTGATGCAAGCTGAGAGACTATAAGATATTTTTATAGGATAGACATGTTTGAAATTAATGGAATTGATGTATTTTTCAAGGTGATTGTCTATTGCTACTATTGGTGTTGTATGGAAATACTGTATTGATATCACAGAGCATACTATACTGCCCACGTTTTTTGCATGTGTTTGGTGCACTATGTATGTATTTTGATGTTAGAACTATTTTATTAATCACTATGGTATTTAATATCATTGTAGTTCTTAATTATAGCCTTGTAGATTAGATTGAGCTTGGATTTTTTCTTCTTCACTGATTTAGTCTTGAAACCGGGCAATTTGACTTTTTTGTGTCCATTTCGATTTCGGGAAGTTTTGCATTTTGGAGAGTGTAGATTTGGCATGTCGTGAATGAAATTGAATCTCGGTGAAAAAACAACAAACTGATTCGCCCGAACGATGAATCGGAAAATTAATTTTCTGGTCTTCCTTAAGGACACTATAACTGATGAAATGATTCGGACGATTGCTAAGTTATCTCCCCTGGAATCTGAAATGGCTGCTAATATTGTACACCAAAGTAATTAAAGCTGCATATAGCTGAATGATTTGAATTCCAAGTACAAGTAAGAATGTTTTTTTTTGTATCTGCGACCCAGCCTTGTAGTACTGCTGCCGTGGCGAGGCAAGTCCAGCTCCGAGACGTCGTGTGTACACTACACTCTCCTCAGCCACATGTCATTGGACGTAACTGCAAATGTCCTAGCTCAAGAAACAGTTGCCTTAAATGCTTACCTTGTATAATGACCACATATCGGAAAGATATCACACAATTTGTGCCAAAGCCTGATTATTATTATTTAAATATTTTTTTTACCGGTAATCGTCCCAAAGATAAAATTGAGTATTTCGCAAAAAATTCAGTTGTATTTAGAAATTTTATATTTCATTTGAAGATTGATTGGAATAATAGTTTTTCTAAGTTTTAACTATATCAAGATAGTATTAATGAATTCGGTGGACATGTATATCTATATCTATTCAAGGATCACATCTGTCATATCAAGTTTGGTGATTATACAAGATAAGCAGTGAGCTTTTGACCTCAGGTTTTACCATGAACTTGGTTCTAGTGGCGTAGCTTGTTCCTGCACCAGTCTATTGCCAAACGTGGACAAGTTTTAACGCAAATCTCTCCCACCCACCCCACACCCCCCCTTTGTCATAGCGTGTGCGTGTTTGTAAGTGTGTGTGTTTGTGTGCGAGGCAGCAGATAGTAGCCGAGGAGTGGAGCACGTATATTTTTGACACGCCAGTATTACAGGTCTTTCAATATTGAAGCATTACATTGTAATCATCTCCGCCTGCTAGTGTGTGGCTTTGCATCTTGGGTGGCAGTCTGGCAGTAGCCGAGTCTGGCGGGCGATTTAGTATCCGGGACCCGAGGGAATATGTCTGCCCAGGTTCCATTTACCTACTTACAACGCTGTATTACATTGGGAGAGAAAAATACTAAAACTACTGTACATGTATTGCATTGGGAGAAAGTACATTTGGGTAAATTAATGATAATGAAGAACATTTAGCGGTTCTACTAATAGCCTTATACTACACTGGGGTAGGGGTGGGGTCCATTGGTATAAGCACAACTCCTGCCAGCCCCTCTACTCTGAAAGAACCAAAGCACAAATTAGCAGATTCGTGTTTCACATATTTGGCATTCGATGTTCTGTTTGTATTCATTGAATAATGTCATCATTTCATGTCATCTTGCGTCATCATTTTCACACGCTGTACATACCTTGTATTGTAAAACTATCGCCATTTTTATATCCAGTTTCCAGATAGGGAGAGGGCAGTTATTGGAAGGGCTTTGCAATGTTTTGTACTTCTTGATTTGGGATGGGAGATGGTGGGTGTATTTGTCCGAGACCATGATTAACTGTCTACTCTCTGGATGATAGCCTCCAGTGTCATGTTCCACAGAACGATCGTAGCACTATACGAGTCGTAACTCCCAATCGAGTCATGAGTCATAACTCCCATACGAGAGTTTTGACTCCCATACGAGAGTTTTGACTCCCATACGAGAGTTGTGACTCCCATACGTTGACATAGTCTTAGCTCGACGATCGTTCTGTGGGACGGAGGCCAGATATTTGTACTTCATGCAGGATAACAATATGAATTTCACTTGCAATTACTCCTGTGAATAATAATGATTTTATTTTTCCTCGAACAATGCCTGTATAATATGATCTATTATGTATAAAATTGTAATGAAATTGTATAATACAGAAGAGTAAATCTATATTTGTACGTGGCCCACACTCCAGAAAACTATTGTCCCCTTTCTAAGCAACGTTGTTTGGCGACGCCTCCCCATGTCGAGAGAGTTAACATTTTTACGACTTTTATTTAAACGCAAACTTGGTGGTTACATGTTCAATTTGTGCACAGTTTTGTTGGCAGCTTGACTTGCTTATGAGTGTCTCGTGTATTTCCAACGCTATTTAATTATTCAGGAATTTTTTATTGTTGATGCTCGTTGGGTGGTTTCTATGTTCAGTCCTTTTTCTTCCACCTATTTTTTTCAAGCGTGTTGACATCACGATGAGTGTGAATGTTGTCAGTTTTTTTGGAGTTTCCTATTATTATACTCGGGACAATCCCTGCTAGCTGTAGTTTATATAACACACGTATATATTTATTACTGATGCAATGACTAGGGTTTGTGATGCATGATCTCTGGCACGATGAACTTGGATGGACTCGGATGCCTCTGCGAGTGTGCAGAGCAACTACAGCACTGCGAGAGTCTGGGTGGCCAGTCTCGTTTCCGTGGTCCCTGCGACTGTTCTGCGGTCTGCCGACCAGATATTCCAGTATTCCAAGTTCATCGCGTCTGTGCTCAATGCACCAATGCCAACTGGAGAGAACATTGTATTTTCCTAATTTACAATGACCTCTGACCTGTCAATTTTAAGGAATGCACTATATCAATGCTGTACCCAGTCAAGCTATTTTTACTCAATATATATTTTTTTTCTTTTTCAAATTTCATTGTGTAAATGCAGATTTAATATGTGTAGTCCACTATACTGTAGACTTTTGTTCTCCTTCTCACTCAACATATCCATAACCACAAGATGTATGTAGAATGTACTTTTATCGACAGCTCATAAACTCCCATATATTATGTGAAGTACAAACGAGATACTGTAGCGTTTAATAATTTGGGTGAATTGGCTTTATTTTTGATCTCTTAATCATGTTTGATATCTTATGAGTGTGGTCTGATTAGTTTAAAGGATGTATGCGCTATTTTTCTGTAACGGTACTAATTACAGTTTGATGGCTGTAGCTGTTTGTTACTGTTAGAGGCCTTTTATATTATTATATATATAAATATATATTATGTATTTGTATATGGGAACACTCTGACTATAATTACCCATGTTAGGAAGCTATATATTCTCTAACATTACATCCACTTGTCATTGTTTAACTGTGGGCAAGCCACTTGTTTTTAATGTGGACAAGTCACTTGTCGTTGCTAAGCTTGGACAAAGTGGTTTGTTGTAAGTTTAACGTTTGGCGAGTCGCTTGTTTAATGTTGACCAGTCACTCGTCATCGTTTGTAACATGGACAAATCACTTGTCATTGGTTATCATGGACAAGTTGCTTGTCTTCGTTTATCATTGTTTATTTAATATTTATGTTAGGAGTAAACTACTGTTGTGGAAAGTGGGTTTGGTGTTTGTCATATCATGTATTCAGAATCATGGACTGTTTCACTGCCTTTTTCCCCATTGCCTGTTCTTGTGTTATCAACATATTCTCATTGATGTATTCTCATTGAAGTATCCTCATTGAAGCATATACTTGAATCTTCGAAGCACTTAAATTTAAATTCAGTTCTGGATTGGATGAATAAATTAGTAATATTTTTGCTGCGAGATAAAAACGCTCATCCCACGTTGAGTGGTACATCGCATCACGTAGTGTCATCATTCACCATCATGCCGTGCTGATTACTCGCATTGTGCCGATTACTCGCATATGACATGTTGATCTTGTCACAGTCACGTTGAAACTATGAGATTATTTTCCTGGCACATTTTCACTATCATCATTATGGAGAAAACAAGTCATATTTCACATCACCCCTCCCATCACCCCTACCCACCCACCCCTGCTAACATTGGCTCCCCCTGGTGAGTCATGGGTCAAGGTCATTCCATACTATATGTATAGAGGTCAGAGTGTGGCCCACTTAGCTTTATTCAGTTTTAAATTATGCATTTTATATTTTATCTAGTCAGTATAGCTATGTGTGTGCGAGTGTTTTCTAGTTGCTCTACATCTAGGGTACCATCCATAGGCTAAAATCAAAGGTTCGTAGGTCGGATATATTAATCCAATCGTGTAGTACGCATAACATTTTAATGCTGGTTCATTTTTTATTCACCAATAATAATAATTACAACGAGTATTATTTGACTTTAATACGGTGGTAGTATTTTTTTTTTCTTTCTAGTTTTTTTTTCTCGAAAAAAGTATTATTATTGCTTCTTCCTAATTAATGTACACAAGCATTTTCGCTTCGAGGATATGATAATCAATTTCATCAGCTCATGTCACTTTGTAATCTCAACAGATTTTATCTGGTCTGTGATTGAGAATAGTACGGTGCATGAAGGAAGAATCGAAGCAATCGACTATGGGTGAAAGATTCCCGCTGTGATGTAAAAGAACAATTCACTAATGCATGAAGGAAACTGCTACATATTCATAGATTTAACAGTATGTGATATACTGATAGCTGTAATAGTAGACCATATTCCAAGAAACCATTTTTCATAGTAAGATGACTTTGGCCCTTATTGATCTGGGCAATTAGATTTATGTATAAAAGGAAGATATGCAGAGATATTATTGATAGATCAAACCTGTGTGTATATTTTTGGCTTTGGAAATTGGCTTTATTATGGTGCAAATGTATTGTAGATTTAGTGTCAGTAGCCACATGTTGAACAATGGTTTCAATTTAATTCCTCCAAAATTGTTAATTTCATGAATGAATATACTGAAGTATTTATATTTTGAATAGTAATACCTCCTATTTAACAGAAACTTAAACCAATGTCTATTTGTGTATATGCCATACATGACCTAATCATTCGTTGCAGACCAGGTCAAATATTTGAGGCACAAATTGTGAATGAGATATATATTTTTCAACTCTCTTTAAGAGAGACACATCTAATAGATACTTTTTATTGTGTACATGATAACCATTTGATTAAGCCTATGGCACATTGCTGTAAAGAGACTGTTATTAGCCATGTTAATCTATTTGAATGTTTCCACATCTGCCTGTGTGCAATACCTGGTACCCTAACGTGGCAACTTCCATTGTCGTGATTTTCACAGGCCACAACTTATCTTCAATGTTTTTTTTGTCCTCAGTGCACAGGGAAATAAGTCCAGTGTAGACCTTAACTCACTTGGGAACAATAGGGATTAATAAACATGAGTATTCTTGAACATTGCTTTTGTTTTCAATTACGGAATGTTGCCAAATAAACAACTATTAAAGGATGGTCTTCGTTCGGAGACCCGACTGGTGGAAAAAAATGAATGGTTGGCATGCATCAACGACATCTTAACATATTCACCCATGATTAATTACGGCCCGATAACCTTTTTGGACTTATAGGATTTTTACAATGAAGCATTTTCAAAAGTCTACAGGCTCCCAAGTACTCTCTAAGCGCTTGCAGACATTGGAAGAAAAATTGGACCAGATATCTTTAATTGAGCCGAGTTACTCAAGCAGAGTTCCAATATCTAATAGAAAACCTTCCCACAATATATTTACCGGCCCTTAATTTATCTTGTTGAGAAAACTACTATTGTGTACAAGGTAGAAATTTATTGGCGTTGTCCACAAAACACTCCCATCATTTACGAACGAGTAACTACGGTAATTTCAACCGGATCCATGTTCACGCATGTTGTTGCGCATTCACATGCAGACATTTACTCAAACACGCATTTCTACAAACAAGTATGTTTGCGGTAAATGCATTTTTCATGCGAACGCAGTTAAAGTAAGAATGCACCTGGGTATCGTTTCTCGAAGCTCGGACTACTGGTTAGCGCTGTCGGAAGTGTCTGATCACCATCTTTGTCTTCTACTTGACAAGCCGGTACAGCATAGCGACATTATCTTCTGAATGGAAAGCCGGCCCCGTGGCGTAATGGTTATAGAGTCGGCCCGGAGTGCGGAAGGTCGCGGGTTCGAAACCCGGTCGCGTTAAAAGATGGTACTTGTTGTTCGCCTGCTTGGCGCTCAGCATTAAAGGGGTACAGCAAGGACTGGTACATATGCATGCAAGCCATGATGTGACTGAAACAATCTTGAAGATGGCTATAAACCCCACACCAACCAATCTGAACGGAAATTTCCGACCTATTTATTCATTAGATCATTAGCATCAATAGGCCGATGCCGATGTATGCGTGTACATATACATTGGAAACGAAAAGTATTTTTAGAATTATAATATAGCTGTTAAATCACTTGTTTTGTTAAGCGCCACAAAAATCACACTTACGCTACTGAGTTTTCTGTCTTGTAATAGCCTCATGGTCCCATAAAAAGTCTACCTGACACCTACTGTAGACGGTTGATGTCCATTATCTATACGAAATTATCAAAGTTTTTCCAAGTTTATAACACACTGACATTGTGTTCTTTCACAATATTGTTTTTTTCGTTTAATGTATTGGTGGAATCAATACAACTGGCATCACTATGTATTGTGTTTGTTCTTGTCTATCAGTGAATATCACCCCTGAATCATGTATTACCCTGCGATAGTATTGTCAGAGCTACAACAACGTCTCCATTCAATAATATTGGGTGACGCTTAACTTATGAGGAGGTGTATATATTAAGAAAAAAAAGATCCTAAGTATGAATCTTTGTCGACTATTTCTGTATAAATAAAATATGAAAGTATTGAAAATCAGTGGGACATTCGGAAAACGTAGCAAGGTAATTAAAATACGTTTGACCATGAATTATGTCGACAAACCGTGATTGTATGCCTTTTGGCATGGGTTCATGTATATTTTTGGTAAGAGTTCATGTATAATTTTGGTATGAGTTCATGTATATTTTTGGTATGTGTTCATGCATATTTTTGTTCATCATGCCAAGCCGAAACCATTGACAATAGAATGGATATTAATTGTTGAGATATTCAATGTTTTGTTTTCTATTGAAAAAATTCACAAACGCTACTCAAACGCAATTCATATAAAAACTATATACTAGCATGTAGAACATTAGTTTGAAGTCACGGATATCAAACGGTTCCAAGAAGAGAACTAATTAATTTTATTGAATCTCTACAATGGACGCTATCGTTTCAAGTATCAAAATACACACGCGTGCGCGCACACACGTTGTCCACACACATACACACGTTGTCCCCCCCCTCCACACACACACACACACACACACACACACACACACACACACACACCACACACCACACCACACACACACACACACACACACACACACCACACCACACACCACACACCACACACACACACACACACCACACACCACACCACACCACACCACACCACACCACACCACACCACACCACACCACACACACACAC